>OV725079.1:92692552-92898726 GCA_928085145.1 Nezara viridula
ATACTCATGGAATTGGGGCGTTTTCAATCTGGTGGTCGGCAAACTTTTTCTATTCAATTAGGTACTAAAAACTCGTAAATACCCATTTGCTTTCCACTTGGATCGTATGATAATTTGATTACGAATACTAGAAAAAAGGTGGCTTACTAAAATATTGGGTCGTTTCGCCTATATAACCTCGTTATTATTACATTTTGGTAGGTCGCGTTAAATGGCTCAATATTTTTGAAGGCCACAGTTTTCTCGATTTTGGGCTTGAATAATCTTACGATTCAAGAGGAAAGCAAATGAGTATTTATGAATTTTTAGTACCTAATTAAATATACAACGTTTGCCGATCTCCAGATTTAAAACGACGATTCCGAGAATTTTTGTAAATAAAATATTTGAAGGTTATGCTGAGAAGAAGCTATTTAGGAAGTTGCAGGCGGATGTTAATAATTTGATAAGAAGGGGTCTGTACCACCGACTATACGATTCCACATTCCAGCACAGATATCAGGTTTCATTGTCTTTGATTAACCCAAGAATGCGCCAGGTAACGTATCGGAGTCAGCGAAGACTTTATAAGTAATATTTTTATTCATAATGTCTCTTACAAATGGCATCTTAAAATACAGAATAATACTATGAATATGTGGATTGACTTCAAGAATGTAGCTTAGTCAAGAGTGATTAGTCCAGACGATCATGGGGATTATATACCCATGAATAGCAAGGGGGTGAAGAGAAATCGGAAGAGGTCTCCAAAGGAAGTTATCGATTATTAATATTCCCTAGATGAGGTCTGTGAGAAAGAGACCTTTTGATGAAATCTGTTATTGTTCCCTAAGTCTTGATAATGGGTCTTGTTGTGTCCAGTCAGTACCTTCTAGATAACTATTTCTAAGCTTACTATCAGAGATAGCTTACCCTAGCTATCTAGGGATAGCTTTGTCCTTTTATCCTTTGAGTTATGAGAATCGACAATACACTAAATGATACACCAATTGGCATTTCACCTTCAATCCCATGCTTTTTGCTTCCTATTTCATCTTGCAGAAGGCTTCCTCCACATCATATTTTGATGCGAGATAGGCCATAGGGTATTTAAAAAAATTAAGTGCCTTGTTTTGTAATTACTGTGGAGAACAGAAAAAAATATTTTTTCAACTTCTATAGATGGTGAGTACTTGCTTTAAAAAATATAGCGTTCAAAATGCACATTCATTACTTTGAATTACTCGTTTGATTGAAACAATTTTGTCTTCGTCTATCTTCGAATTTTTGAATTGTATTTCCTACTTAATCGAGTTTCATCTATTAAACTTATAATTATTTAATTTATATTGTGCTCTCGATCAATCTCTTCTGGCTTTAGTACCAGTGAGGCGGTTGAGGGCGAAGCGCAGGGTTCTCTTGGAGTTCCCTTTCCTGATTGTAAGTAGTGTATATAGGTATGCACGTGTTTTTTGCTTAGTTTTAATTTTCTTATTTTTAGGTTATGTTATTCTATTTATTGTATATACTTTTGATTATTATTTATTGTTATTTTGCTTCTATTTATTTTATATTTTTTATACATATAGTGTGAATGTTATCCTACCACACAATAACTAGTATCCATGTGACAGATTGTTGTTATTAAAAAAAATAAAAAATTATGTTACAGAGAAATTATACATTGGTCCTTCCTTGAGATTAACTAAAAATACAATGGTCTTGTAGCGTGGAAAAAAACAAAACAATTTTTGCAACTCCTACTTTAATGTTTGTTTGAAGTAGTTGTTAGAGTACTAGCAATAGTCTGAATTTTTAAAAACTATATTTCTAGTTCCAATCGTAGAGAATATGCATTTTTGAAATAAAATTACAACTGAATAGATGAACATATTTAAATATGTATTTTTCAAAACAATATCTTTAGTCTCGAACATGACAAAATGATCAATTTAATTTTTAAATTCTTTAAATATATAAGCTAGTAGAAATGATCAAATTAAATTAAGGATAAAGTTTGATTTTTTTATATGTTTAATTGCAATTAAAACCAAAGAACAATGTAGGTCTAATAATTAACTGTATTGCTTTTCGCGTTTAATGCTTTTTCATCTACTGTACAATACGTTATTAAACATTAACCATTATACTTAAAAAATACATTCGAAGAATTCATGAACTCAGTAGTACTGAGATGAAAAGCTACTAAGCTTATCAATATTTCGTTTAGTTACCCTCCTTAATAAATTAGTAAATGCAAAAAAAAAAAATCACTAGATCTTAACTTTCCCACCTTCTACATTTCAAAAGCAGTGCACTTTATTACCCGACTTAGTCGAGTGAAACGAGAGTGTTTGGTTCGTCCGCTACAAGCCATGTAACGCTTTTTTGAGCAAATGGCTTGATCGATTTTTAAATTAAATGGCTCAAATTATACTTAGAGTGTTTTAAAAGAATTTTAGGTCAAAATTATGTTAAATTAATGTGAAAAGTATATTAAAATAAATCTAAAAGATACGTAACGAGTTTTTTTGCGGATGACATGATCGATTTTTAACTTTGAAGACTGTAATTACTCAGGTAAATTCCGTGAATGTTGTGAAACAATTTGAGCTCAAAATAATGTTAAAAGTTATAGCTTAAGTATCTCGATTATATGTTTTGAAAATTAATAGTTGATATTTTAAAAACTAAATAAATATAAAAAAAATGAAATTGAATTTTAAAAAACAATACAGAAATTCGGAACTTCTATCCACCCTAAGTGAATGTACATCCATATTTACTTAAACATCTTTGTAGATTAATAGGGAAATTTACATCTACTAATATTTAAACCAGGTTGGGTAGTCTTCTTACTACCACCCCCGAACAAAACTCAAAATTTGAATTTTCACATATAACGATACATGGGACGAAATATATTTGCTTGGAGACGTTATGTGTAGTGTTAAGCACCCGACTATTACACCAAGTTTAAATATTAACTGATGTCAATTGCCCTTGTAAATCAATCTACCAAGATGTTTAAATATATGTAATGAAGTCCATTTTCTTCAAATATTTTTTTATTATTATTATATTATATTATTATTATTATTATATTATATTATAATTTTTTATTTTTTATTTTTTCCTCTGGAATACTTAAATTTAAAACTTAGAATACAATAGATGACATCGAAAAAAATAATTATTTTAATGAAGTGAAAAAGTGTATCAAGCAGCAATAAAATATTTTAAAAACATATGAAATTAACATGATGAATGTTAATTATGAATAACATATATTTCTTTAAAAAAAAACTCATCATATATTTATAGCAATCTTATGAATTTCGGAAGTTTCGAAGATTTTTTTTTGGGGGGGGAGGGGAGGATCTGAATATTTGGTACCTGTCAATTATTATTGTGATATTTATTAAATTGTTTCTCTTTTATGGAGATATTTTGGTTATTTTATAATATTATTTGATTTACATTAGCTCCAGATGTTATTGTACTACAATAATGTGTTTTTCTAGTAAATGAAGACTATTTCAATAGCAATAAAAACTGATATTTTGGGAGTTTTACGCAACACTCGGCTATAATGTAGATATGAAGGTATGCCCCAATAACTGAATGAAGGCTTTTTGACATTTCCATTATGAAACATAGCCTATATAAAACATTTCTTTCTGTTTGATTATTACCGAACCACAGATATTGGCAAATTGTTTCCAAATTTTATTCTCTTACCTAATTGTTTGCAATTCCTCTAGACCACAATGTCTGAAGCATCATTGTCACTGCATCCTCGTTGACATATGATACTGTCACGTTTATTCCAACGAATTTAAATTTAAGATAACTGAAACATGCATAGTTAATTAGTTTTTGAATAATTCAGGGGCAAAACTGTTATTTTTTTTATTCTTTTTAGGAAGCAAAATAAGATCTTCCATGAAAAATATTTGTTGAGGAGTTGGTCGATGGTGCGTCCAAATAAATACTAAATTAAAAAATAGTATTTTTAATTATCATGCGGAGGTTTCGACCCACCTTGCAGGTCTTCATCAGGGCGTGTCATGTGGCATTGCAGGAGGCAGTTCAGTGAAAATATTTGTTAGTTGACGTTGGGTGGCTGAACATGCTAACATCGGTAAATATATTGAAAAAATATATAAATTTGCTATTTATCTGTTACATTAAAAATTTAATTAATTTTAAATTACCTTAATATTGCAGTTTAATACTTTACCATAATTTCTTTTGTCCGTCTTTCTGTTAATATCAAAACCATTTTTTAAAATAGTTTTTGTTTTACGAGATGACGGACTGTTTCCTGGTTATTCTTCTAACAATGGAATTTTGATTAATTATTTTCTATTTTCAGTTTTTGTTATAATTTTTCAAAGGCCTTTTCTCCATGTTAATCAGAAAAAAAATGGAAGAAATAAATTATACATGTTTTAGGATTTTATAAATAAGTTATAAATGTGGCAAAAAAGTATTTTTTTAAGGAATGCTTTGTATCTCGTTTTATACGTCTAAGATTATTGTTGAGCTGTACGTGTTTTTGTTATTAATAAGTGGGTTAAATAGCATTTATTGAACTTCCAGAGAATATGAACCATGCATATAACCGTTCCCAACTAACTGAATTCGATTTAATTCAGCTGCTTCGGTCGTGTTGAATCATGTCGGAAGTCGAGGTTGATCGAGATTGATTACAAAAAACAAATCACCGACTTAAATAATTCCCGATACAATATGTATATAGATATTCAACGTCCATATGTCCTAAATAAGTATCCTAGAGATGATTAATAATCGATGGCACTATCGGTATATCGATAGTTTAAAACTATCTATAGTTATAGTAACTATTGATAGTTTGTATCCACCGCATAGACAAAAATTAATTTCAAATTTTCTATACTTAAAGAAACACTTCTACATATTTCTATCAACTTATTGATTTAAGTTATATAGCATTAACACAAAAATGTAAAAGTGAAGTGTTTGATGATAGGAAACTCAATAGAAATAAATGGATTGAAGTATGAACGTGTGTAATTTTTATTTATTTCTAGCAATAGGGAGCTGCTCAACGTTTACGGGTCATCTTAGCCATTAACCACTATTTATATAACACAAGATAAATCTTAGCCATTAACCACTATTTATATAACACAAGATAAAATTTAACAATAAATTTGAAAGTAGAAAATATTTAAAACATTAAAATTTCCAAATAAGTGAAAGTAAACAAATACATTTTGTTATATAATTGCGTCATTTGAAGAAATAAAAACAATTATTTTGCCTTTTTTTTTTTTTTTTTGTTCAAAATTTCATCAATATCATTCTCCAATTCCACTTCATTCCGTTGTTCTTCATAGGCATAAAATTCAGTCAAAATTTGCCTGAATGTGAGATTGACCCCGCAACAGAGACACTGAGGAGAGTGTACCATTTTGTCATTAGATGCTCATTGGAGATTGAGCGTGTGCGCTGTAGCTACACGTGTGCTGTGTAAAGAATCTGGCCACTGCCAGATTTACAATATATCCATATTACAAAAACTCATTGTTTCAGCCTTCGAGGAAGATTGTAAGGATGAGTTGTGCTAGGTATGGATTTTGCAATTTTATTTAGATGGTCCGTAATGTTCTGGTGAAATAAACTGAATTTTCGACGGATAAGGTCCAGGAGAAACAGGGCATACTTCTGGACATGACTTGGTGATAAAACCGCGTATCTCTTAATAAGAAAAAGGAAGTCAAACAAAGCATGACTGCGTGGTCTTGAAGTATGACCTTGCCTCGCAGTAAATGAAGAACGGCAAATCCCGTTGTTGGTAATGAACTAGAGAACAGCTGATTCGGTGGTATAGCCCAACCTTTACTGACTAACCAATTCTACCAATTGAATATCAACTACTAACTAACTGCGGTATTAGTCCAATGTTTACTGCAACGTTTTTTAAAAGTTAAACGTTACAATGATTTCTTCTATAAAAAGGAAATTCTGAGAAACTGTCCGATTGTTATTTTTATTTCGTAGGAAAAAACATAACTTTAAACCAATACATATTTGATTAAAAGAAACGGAATACTACTTATAGAATATTTTATGGAAGTTTTTATCGAAACCGTTACAGCCATTTTGGTACTGCAATCTATAGAAAAAAGATTTTTTTTCACCGACATGTTGTTTCAAATGATGAGACCACTGTCGCCCTTTTTCTAAGCCAACTTGTTATAGACACGAAATTCAATTCTTTCAACTTTATTTGAAGGAACTGTATAGATGCTGGATACTTTTAAAACGGGAAGATGGGGAGGGGGCGTTCTTACATGAGCAAATTTTGACGAAATTGATCAAACGTTGAATATTATAGTTTCGCCTGGTAACCAACTCTATTTACCGAATTTCAGCTAATTTGATCCACCAGGAGCTACTGATGGAGCCAAAATATCGTAGGAAATATATATAAATCTAACATCTCTAAAAATTACTTAATCATCTTCGATGGCTCTAAAACGGATTAAAAACACAACCCCACCTTATACTGACGACCTTCCGATGGACAATAGACATTTACTTTACTGTTTTATAGAAGAATCTCTGCAATGAAAATAGTTGAAACGAATCTTATTTCATTTTTGTAACAACAATCCTGTTTTACGAAACCTTGATTTGGAATTTGAGAATCGACTATTCATAGCTCCCTTAATTTCGGTAGTGTGCCAAAAAAATGATGCAAATATAATTTAAAAAAAAAACTGAAACATATTTTAAAATTTTGAATTCTGAGCCCTACGTTAAGTTCATTAAATGAAATTATCTATAAATCATTATAGAAATAGTTACTAAATTATTCATTTTAAACATTTAATAATTATGTAGCATATAGTTATTAAGTTGATATATTTTAAGATTTTAATTTTATAATTAATTAACACATTCTGTTAATTAATGTGATCCTTTAATAATATATGACAGGATTGGCTTGCAAGGACATGGAAGATGCTCATCTTAACTTGATACCCTTGTGAACTGAATCCTAATTAGTCCTAGTCCGGTCTACTCCGGGATTCTTTCCACCTCCTCTGCCTAGTTCCGTCAATAGCAATCTTGAGGAACACCTTGCTCAGGCCTATCTCCATTTATTGACCTTTCCACTGATGTAATATTGATCACGAAGTATTTCGTCAACGGTCGGAGTAGCCGAAAGTATCATCCAGTGGGCGGACTCTTCAAGAGAATCCTAATCTGATTACAGATTACGTAAACCGTCTTCAATTTGATTTTTAGCTGAGGCAATGTTTTATTGAACTTAGCAACCTGAAATAGATATTATCAATTAATACAATGATGTTAGGCAAGAAATACTGCGTGTTTCGTTGATGGTACACCCAATAATTATAAAATTTAACAAGTAGATAGTCGAAGATTTGAGAACTTACTTTAGACTGGGGACTTAGTGATAAAACATTTTGCTCAAATCAATAAAATTTAATTTCTATTCCAATATTTTTTAAGTATCTTGTACATTCTTCGATTTGTTTTGTTTCGTATATATTGTTAATTTACTTAAGTGTATTTTTAATTTCACTTACCTATAAATGTAATATATAGGGTGTTAGTTTCACTTACCTATATATGTAATATATATATATATATATATATATATATATATATATATATATTACATATATAGGTAAGTGAAAGTAAAAATACACTGAACTAAATTAACAATTTATACGAAACATAATATATAATTAGAGAAAGTATCGCGATCGTGAAAATTTTTGAAGTTGAAATGAGTTTTCAACGGAAATAAACGTTTTGAGGTCCCCTGAGTCCAAATAACCAAGTCCCGAAAAATGGTCTGTGTATCTTTGTGGGCAGGACATACATTCATAACTAACAAATGTGTGTCTTTGTGTCTGTGTGTATGTGAACACTCTAACTCGAAACCGAAAAGTCGAAACTGATATTACATATTTAAGGTAGATATATGCCTTTTTCCTTTTTTTAACTTTTCCCTTTTACGTTACGAAAGAATGTTAAGTTACGAAAAAATGTCAAATATAACTTTTGAAAGAATTTGATGATTGAACAAAGGAGAAAAAAATAAAAAATGCTTATCCAGGTCGAGAATGGATCTCTGGAAATGCTAGTCATAAGGTTTACGTATAATATATCGTTTGAAAGCCGAGAATTTTAGAAAAAAACAATATCCAATACAGAAAGTTGTAGAAGATAAAGGAGAGTGACGAAAACATTATAAATATTAATGTCAGAAAACTAACATTATTTAACGTAAATCACATGTTTCCAAGGAAATTAAATGAAATTTTCTTACTGAATATAACCTTATAAATGTTTTTCTAAGATTGAAAAAAAGTATTTAAAATCCACCGAATCAAGCCAATGCCATTGTTTAAAATACTATTTCATTGAACTTGTGTGAAAAAAGAAGTGAAATATAAAAATATTTTATGGATATGTTTATAACCTCAAATATATTTACTATATAGTATTAACCTTAGATAAGAAATTAGGTATCTATAAATTTAAATAATTAGGTATCTATCGGCCGTTTATTCCAAAAAATCATCAAGTAACCTTTTAGAAAATTAAGTTAGTGAATAATTTGATGCATTTTCCCTTTGTGAAATCCGAAAAGTATCCACTTACAATTACAGTGACATCCATGGCAAGGCAACGAAAATCTCGTAATTTTGTTTTACTAAACTTTACAATGGAAAATAAAAGGTTAATAACTAATAGTCCTACGATCCATAATCATTTATAGGTTAAATATTCAGTTATACTTTCAAACCTCTGTAGGCATATATGAGCCTTTCGGTTGACAGAATGTTCAACCGAATTCAATTGACTCCAATTTCAACATTCTTTATTTTTAATTTTACTGATGTTTCTAGTGGCAAAATTTATGCCTTAATTCACATTTCTATATTTCAATACTGCAATCACCTACTCCGGAATCAACATAGTCACTATCTGTATGGATAACTTTTTCAACTAGAAACATCATTAAAATTACATTACTAAAAAATATTGAAATTGGAGTTAGTCATTCTGTCAACTGAAAGCCTCAGAGACTGAATTTGTATGGTTTTTAAAAGTAGATGGAGTGACTAGACCAATGACCAGTGAGTAATTGTGAAATATAATAGTTTTATTGGATCCAATACCGATCAAGCCTTAATCCTACAGGAAATAAATCCCTTATTAAACAAACATTTGTGATGGTTACAACAATAGTCTTTATTTCCTCAATATTTATTGTATAAGTTCAGGTTTGGTGTAATATTAAGAGAATGAGGATGGCTGCTGCCAAAACCCAAGCAATCCTATTAAGGAGCACGACTGAGAGACAACATCATATCGTCTTGGAGATGCAAGGAGAAACGATTAGTTCAAGTGAGGTGGTGACCTACCTTGGTGTGAGATATGGAAGAAATTTTAATATAATGACAGGGTGACTGTCGCCCTGAATGGTCTCAGTCGTGTCTGTGGAACCTTCTGGGACCTTAGATTCCCAGAGACCGTATCCATCTACAAAGGAGTTTCCCTTTGTATCTCAACCTTCTCAACAGAAATAAGAACAAGTTAGTAATAGATTCCAATATATGGAATCAACATCAATGTTTCTCAAAAAAGTTACCGTCGAGCAATAGAACAGGCGATGGGTTCCTACCTCTAAGAAGGCTACCTTAGGGGAGTCTTTTCCCACCGTCCAGTCGCGACTAGCAGCCAGATGGATCAAACCTGACTATTGGATCTCTCAATCCCTGGTTGGATATGGGGGTTTTTGTGCCAAGTTTCACATTCTTGGATAAGACATCGATCCCCTTTGCTCCAGTTGTAGTATCCCGGAAACTGGCGAACATGTGATCACCAACTGCGTTTGCGACTCGGCACCTTCCACAATTATAATCCGGGGTAACTCCAGGATAGAAAATATAACAGAAAAGGTCATATATTTTATTGCTTTACACAATAAAATGGAATTCCGTATTGTCGAAAGGGAGGGAGATGTAAATAAATAGTTCATAATTAAAATATACTATTATTATTATTTTTTAAAATACTGAAATTTTTTTATGAACAATGTGTCAATACTTCTACTGTCCACTGTATACTGGTATCTGCTTGATCTTTGATTGGGTTTCTATTACGAGGCTTCAATCAAGCAGAACTCCACGTGTGAGGGTTAGATTCTTCGAGAAAGTTTTTTATTCATTAAGTTAAGCAGTAATTTATAACTAGACCTTACAGCTCTAAATTCTGTACTAGGAAGCTTAGATAGCGTTAGATAGATGTTCTAAAATAGCGAATTAAACATCTAGAACTAATTTATAGTTTTATGTTGACTTTTGACTATAATAGTATTCTTGAATGACAACAGCTTTTGTGTATTGTTACATGTAACTACTGTTGTATTGACTCTTAGTAAAACAATTTTCTTTTAAAAAAAAACCTTCTGTGCTTTGCATTGTTTTATCTTACTTTATCGAATTTAAAAAAAAGTTATAAGATCACTATGCCATTCTATTATCCTAGAAGATTTCAATTACAAGTTTATTTTTGTAAATGATATTAAAAACTATTGGAAATCATCACAATAGTAGTTGATTAGAATCATATTAATATCACATATCACTGATGTTTGTGTCTCTAACCGTTCGAATGATTGCGGCAGATGCGAAAAAAGTAATTCAGTGGCAAGTGTCCTTTTAAAGAGAATTTATGCTACGGAAGCCTGCACTGTAGTCCTTTCACTGAAATCGTAAATTCTGCGACACATGACAAAACGTTACTCAACTTTAATTGCATTACCTTCGCCGATAAAACGGCAATTCTATAAGCAATCGTCTTGTCAACGTTCTATTAACAATATATTGCATCCTCAATTAATGATATTTATATTTATACAGTATGTTTCTCATTTTATGCGAATATAAAATTAAGTTATGGAACGTTATTTATTTATTTGACTTTTCAAATGAAAGCTCATATCTTCGATTATTGTTGCGTTATCTTTTAATTTAAAAAATTGTATGTAGGTATGTTTGTGTTCTTTTTTATTTCTTTATTTTATACTCATTAATTCTAAATGTATATATTATTATTATTGTACATAGAATGTGAACGTGATCTTTAAACACTATTATAAATTTCCATTGAGATAGATTATAATATTTTCAATAAAAAAAAAATTAAAAATAAGGAAAAGAAGCTAATCTCATAAAAATTCAATGTCGAGATGATATATCAATAACCACGGTGGCTATCAGTATGAAGTGAAAATCAAAAGTAAAATGTATTATATCAGAAAAATTGAATTGGTTATTTCAGAAATGAGACATGTTTCATTTTTGCTGGTTGTGAGTAATTTGGTTGTGAGTTAGTTCCAGATAAATTGGTCATATATAATAGTGCAAGTATATAATATATATATTAATTGACTTATTGATTGTTTACAATGTTAACATATTATTTTATATTTTATATATGTAATATATAATTAGGGAAAGTATTGATATCGTGATAATCTTCGAATCTCAGATTTTAACTGAAATACATATTTTGAGATCTCCGGCGTCCAAATAACCAGGTCCTACAAAATGGTCTGTGTATGGGTAGGTGTCTGTGAACAATTTACGTCAACTCAAAAACAAAAATTCACCTATTATGCACCACTACACCACTACACCATTATTATGCAAGATTATACAAACTTAAGTGTGAATTTGATGAATGTTCCCTACCTGAAATTCTGACCTTATTTAGTTAGTGTAAGATCCAATTCGTGTGACAACTTCTTACCTATTGGTGGTAGACAATGAAAACCTCGTAACTACATTTTAATAAATTTTACAAGAGAAAAATAAGAGTTTAATAACATGGCATACTGTTATTCAGGTTTAGTTCTTTCAAGTTTTACAATGTAGTACAATAGTCACTCATTTATAGATTAGATTTGTATTATACTTTCAAATCTCTCTTTGTATATAGAGCTCAGAGAATGGAGTTATTTTGTTCAAAAAGGCAGATGGAATTATGAGATTTTAATTGCTTACCATCGATATAAAATATATATAGGTTTGTGATATTTTAATGATCTTAATGAATTTTTACTGTTAGTTAGCTATAAGGATAGCTATAAGCTATAAGGTTTAGCTCCATTAAAGAAAACTAAATATATTTTAAGGACTTCATAATAACCTAACTTTGCCAAAAAAAATCTGTTCAATGTAGAGCGGTGATTGAAATTTACGTGATGCGCGCACCAGATTTTTTGTTTTAATATTTTAGTTAAAAAAAATTGTTTTGTTTTTACTAAAATATTAAAACAAAAAATCTGGTGCGCGCATCACGTAAAGTTCATTCACCGCTCTACATTGAACAGATTTCTTTTTTTTTTTTAATTTTTTTAATATTTAAAATGTTTTCGTATGTAAGAATTTCTACTTACTTGAATACATACTATTACTATTTTTCATTGTGTCATTTAGTGTTCTGACGATTGTAAAAAAAATAGAAATTAAAAAAAAAAATTAAATACTTCGCCTAAGTCACTAATACATTTTTATGGAGTTAAACCTTTATGTATATTTTTGTAAATTTTAACTTTATTTTTCAATACTATGTGTATCAAAATCCGATATAGTTTTATAAATGAAATATATTTACACAAAATGAACAATGTTCTGATTTAACTGAGAGAAAACTCATCAAAGAACTTATATTTATGAAATACAAATAAATGACTTTTTTTTTTTGTAAACCGACGTTATAATAACATTATGCAAAAGAGGAATTAATTATACAATAATTACCAATCACTAATTGCCTATCATTGTCAAGAAGTTTCATAATACGTCGGTATACCAAGAAATGGTTTATTATAACTGGATTATTATGGTTATAGTTTCCTTTTTTTTAATTTCTTTATTTCTAATTTTTTTTGTAAATCATTACACTACTCACTTGTTCTATTTTATGTTTCATGGTTTACCTTGCCATTCAGGATCATCTTTGCGCATGCGTCTCACTATCTGCATATATACCTTTCCCTTACTCCTCGTGGATTCAATTCTTCCCGATTCATCCTCGTAGAACTTCACTGTAGCGATCGGGCTCCTTCTTGATCTTAATAGGCTTGCCTTTTTTTCTTGTCTATCTCTATTTCTCAAATGCAGATAAAGCATTTGTACATATAGGGTGTTTTTAAGATTCATTAAGTATTTACATTTTTATATTTTATAGCCTTTTCCTATACGAAGTATTATATTTACTAAAGGAATGAGGTGGTCCGGGGTGTTAGTCATAGAGAGGCTGAATATTGGCAAAACTATTTTATTAAAAGCCTACGTTTCGACCTTCTTAATTCTATTTTATATGTATATGTATATCTTTATAATTTTATATTTCATAGATGTAGTATTTTTTCCATTGTATCCATCCATATCTTCAAATTTTAGATACTGTAATTTTCTAGGTTTTTCGCTACTACCCAAACAAGTCAGCAAATTCTCCAATACCTGCCCTTACCCTGAGTTTCCAGTTATAAGAGAAACTCCTGAACACACCTATAAGTCTTTATTTTTATTCTTCTAATTTTATTTACTTATTTATTTATTTTTTGGTTTTCTTTTTTCTTTTCTTTCTCCACATTCCTTTGTGTCTATTATTTCATATTATATCCTTTTTCCTTTTCTTTCAATCTCTCCTGTAGATCTGTAGAAGTATATTCACATTTGTATATATTATATATTACACTACAACAATTGTTACCATATATTTACTTCAGTTTAGGATCTTGTTACTTAGCTTACTCTGTTTATAATTTTAATAAGCTTATTCACATTGTTTATAATTTTTTTGTCATAATATTATGTAACTTGCACAATTCTCTATCTTTTTGTATCTTGTTCGTTCTAGCCCTGAAGAAGACTTGCAAAGTTGGGTCGAAACGTTGCTTTTAATAAAATAGTTTTACCACTATTCTGCCTATTTATGACCGCCACCCCGGACCATCTACTTCCTTTATAATGCAACGGTCAACTATTAAATATTCAATATTATATTTACTCTCCGATCCAGGAAATTCATCAAGAATGATGAATTATAACTTTTTTTTCAGATTTTATTCGTCGTAAATCTTTTATAATATTATGCTGTTCTCGTTGGGCAGATCCGTGACATTGGTATCCACTTGGACTGAGACATTGGTTTCTCATAATTTACTAGACTATGGTCTTAAGTTATTAACGTATCCACTAAGATCTTTACTCGCTTCTGGATACTGCCTTGGGAGTCAGTCGGAGAGATGACAATCGCATGGTGTTACTCTTCAGATTTTTCTAAATATTCTCTCTGAAGTGTAAACTTCGAATTTATTCCAAAGAATTTTCATATTTCTATTTTCCAGATCTATGGGGTCGTACGGAGAAGACACCTGAAGCTCCACTGAATCATTAAATGCCTCTTGCTTCCAATCCTTAAAATTTAAAATGTTTATTGTTAATGGCCAGGTAAAATTATCCATGGTGATCTTAGATTGTAAAGTTGGTCCGGAATATGATTTTTTTCTGCCAGCATCCATATACACTCAAACTAGTGTTTCTAATCTTGCTTCTTAATCGATTTCTGAAATTAATTTACACGGAAGTCGCGGGAAGCACTGTAGAAGGCAATCCTTTGGCTTTAATTACTTATATTATTTAAGGTGAAACTGATAGAATTTTTCTACAAAGCTCATTTTTCTAATATTTAATAGTATAGTGAGTGAGCTAGTTATTGTTGTCAATTTTGTAGTTATATATAGCCAAATGTACTGGAGCCATTCCTAACTATTAGTAAAATATTCCAAATGACAGAATGTCGTAGTTTCGAATGCGAATGTCAGATTAACAGAGTAGCTCCTTCACCAGAGTGACGACACCTGAATTGAATGTGTGAGGAATTCTAATTATATTACAATGTCAAAACGGGCTATGAACGACCCGTTTCCTCTAATCCAAATAATTTAAACTATATTTTCTAGTGGTCAAGAAACTTTGAAAGAATTTTTCATTATCGAGAAACCCGAGAGAAAGGAGTAGCCTCGAAATTCAGAACTATAAATTCGAACTTCTCTCGGTGAGTAGAAAACGATTTATCCGGAAATTGTGATTTCACTAATAGTTGTAAACGGTCCTTTGAATATTTTGAAAGGTAGTCTCAATAATTGAAAACAGATTTGAATTTCTTAAGAGTACTTGCGTTAAACCAGGTTTGGCCATTTAGTTTTACTCTCGATACTAATAATAAAACACAGTGTGAAAAACTCTAGACTTCAGAAATTCGACAGCAAATCACTAAAGAGAAATAAATGAATAATTATAATAAAATATAGTGAAGCTTCTTAAACGGCGCTGAGGATACTTCTTCTTGGTTTCTTGGTGTTGTCATATAAAAACAAACACAACACAGCTTGCCCATAATATTTAATATTGATTTGAATCGAACTTCTTGTTTAAAATATAATTACGTCATTTCTTATGACTTAAATATCTAATTATAATGGTCAGCATAAATACTTGCCAAAGCATTTTGGGCCAACATTTTTTTTAAAACTTCATGGTTATGACCGTATTCAGAAGCTTGTTTGTAAAGTCTTATTAAATTTAAATGCCCGAATTGAAATACTTAAAAATGAGTGCCGAAAAATAGGTAAAAATGAGTGCATGTAAACTTTACATGGCACTGGGACAAACATTTTTGAAATCAATGCCGATTTTACGATTGAATTATAATAAAATTGTCATGTTGAGATTTAATATTATATATTGATAATATAATTTAAAGTGAGCTACAGAAATTTGTACACTTAGGTGTATTCATTTCTATTACAAGCGGACTAAAGACATGTATTGTTGCAGGTCTGTTAGTGTCTGTCCTTTGACGGATTTGAAAAGCACCTCAACAAACCATGCTGAATAAATTCGCCTGCAGGTTTATGATAGATATTATGCAATAAATATTAACTATCAGACAACCAAATGTAATATAAAGCTTGCTCTATAAATCTATCAGCAATAACATTTGCCGAAATCATCCCGATGATCTCATTGTACATATATGCCGAAACTTGCCGAGTATGTGCGAACGTACATGGCATGAAAATACGATTTTCAAATTTTGTATTAAATATATACCTATAAATGAATACTAGCGTGATTCCACTTAACCATGATGCTTAAATTATATTACGTGCCAAAAATCGAAATAAACACTGCTATTTTTGGTTTACCACCGACATCCAGTACTTTCCGAGATTATTATAAATAATATTAATAATTAATATGTCCTTTATTGAGGCAGATTGTAATATTTATCAATAAAAAAAAATAATAATAAAAAAATAATTAATAGGTGTGAAATAGTAGTGTTAAAATTGAGAAAACAGATAACGTATTAAATGGAATAGAAAAGACCTTTGAAACGCAACAACAGTGATGATTGCTCGATAAAGGCTCATTCACACAGAAGGAGATATTTAGTGCGTTGACATAGCGGCACAGTTATGTTACAATCTATTCTACTATAACAGTCAAATAGACTGAGTTACGCCACAGCGATACATGCTGTAGCGCCGGGGCCAGCGATAAATTTATACAAATTACAAATATATCGTCCTTCTTCGACATTATGCTCTACCTAATGTAGGGAGAAAAGTGAGCTAATACCCAAAATAATAGGATTATTTCAGGATTGTAACGGCATGGTTACATAGAAGGCATTATTTAGCGCTGTTTAGGGTTGTTCACCCTAAATTGATATTACTCCCCTTCATGGGGAAAACTACGACACCGACAAAGTAACACTGTACCGACAGTGGCGCCGTCTGTACTGAAACGACCGGAGGCAAGATGGACGACTTAAGTGAACAAAAGTGCCTTCTCTTCCCGCTTCATCTTTTGGCTCAACACTTGATTCACTCTAGTTCTACTATGGAACAAAGATGGAAGAGTAGAACACTCAATACTTGGTAAACCCGTGGAGGTGAGAAGGAAGGGTGACGGCCGGCTGACCACAGCACCAATGACACATCTAAATCAGCATCACTCATAACCTCATTCATTATGCAGCCACAGCCAAGTAATTTAATAGTCCAAACTAAAATTGCACCAATAATATTGTACCCCCACTTCGAATGTAATAGATCCAATATACCAATAGATATACATCATATAGTCCACTCAATTGTTTTACCAGCCCACTTTCCTCTCTGTACCAGATCATATTTAAAAATGGTGGTATAGATCCCAAAACAAGTGCTACAATTGTATTACTATCTTTCCCATTATTCATAGAGGGCGTTACACCACATTGATACATTCTACAGCGCCGGAACCAACGTTTATGTTAAAAAAATATTACAAAGATCAGTTGAAGTCATTTGGTTGTAGTATTCGTATAGATATGGAAAACACCGAATTATTCATATAAAAAGTGAGGAATTGCTCATTTTTATTTGATACCTGAAGAAAAGATTACAAAAACATTATTAAAAAGGAGGATACATGGAAAAAATTGCGGAAGAGCTAAATATTACAGGTGATGTGTTACTTGCTATTACTATTATAATTATTGAACATTATAATAATTATATGTTATATTGTTTTTTATCTTGAATGCATCATTTAAAAGAAATATTTTTCATTGTATATCATAAGAATCTCTCATACTTCTCATTTATATATTGGACGTTTTGTACTTATTGTCTATTCAAACATACATACAATAAGTATCTAAAATTGTGTATAGTTCTGCATAACTACTGCTTTTTAAAAATATTATTATCACTATATCTATTATACAGTTAATAATTGAATCTTAATATTTTTCAAAAAGTAAGAATATATATTTATAAACATTGTTGATTATTTATTTCTTATTTACTTACTTATTCTCATATTATCAACTTGCAACATCATATGTGGCATTGTATCATAACGTCATACCGCGTTTTGTGTGTATGAGCCTTTAATGTTACTCACTGTTAATTATGTTCTCAATGTGTATTATTAAATTCTAATATGATATATTTATTTTTAATTAGATGTTTAAATCCGTTACAATGTTAAAAAAATTCAAATGCCTGTATAAGTGCAATGTGTATTCATTTCTTTTGAACAACTTCAAAAGATGTTCTCAATTGGACTTCTTGTGTATGTTCAATCCTAACTTCTTTATTCCGGAGGCAATTTTAGTGGCGCTAAGCAACCCAACAATTTTGGGTTTCCAATCCAAAAAAAAAAAAAAAAAAAAAAAATGAAATTAGGTGCAAATTTCGATCAAATAAGATATAGATATATGATCTGGAATAATCACATTTCCAAAATTATTGCTATCTTAGAACGGTTTCTGAGATTTTGTGATTCGTGAACCTAAATAATTTTTCAGCTCCTAGTTTGCTCTCTCATTTTCATCACTTCGATCATATCCCTTTTTCGAAAATATACAACCAAAAAAACCTTCTTACGCTCTTGATTCATTTTATCCTTGTTTCCCTGTCCATTCATCAAACACGAGATCTTATCTAGCCCGCAAACCTGTGTAATCCCATCTCATTCAACTGGTTACTGTAAAATAATTCTTTATCACATTGTTTTAGAATTTCTTACTCGTGTTCATACATGAAGCACGATGTTTAAATTCATTAAAAAATATATATATATTTTCTTCTTCTCAAAAAATATGTGTATATTTCTTCTTCTAAATATATGTAAGCATCAAATATTAGTATTTTATTGTTATGTATGATGCCTTATTTCATTTGTTTACTTATGCTTGTTCTTTACTTAAATTTATGGTTAAACAGTTATGCAATTTACTATCATTTTGTGCCAAACAAATGTAACTTTTATTGTCCATTGCATTATTCTTAGAGGATTAATGTTCCAGAATAAACTTTTATTTTATTCTTCTACTTCTGAACAAATACATAAATCAATATATGAATTGAAAAAACAAAAATCTAAGTATTAATATCTTTTTTTAAGTGAGAGTGAAGGAAATAAACTAGATTTTATTTATAAACCTGAAATTTCGTGTTCGGGGACGTTTGATGCTCTAGAACGACAGTATTAAGTCATAGGCTTAGAAAGTTACGTACGAAGTAGTATTTGCAAAATGTTATAATCTGTCCCCGTTAGAAGATATGCCGTAACAGCCAAAGGAATCCGGAGCAACACAATCGATGCAGAATTATTTGCATGAAGATCGGCACATACGATACTTCTTGTGACCTATCAGGATTTCCACCTGTGCATCAAAAAATATACCTGTTGTTAAAAATTGAGAAACACATTATTCCCCGCATTATTGGTTATAAATCATAATAATTGATCGCTGCATCGATATCTTTGAAACAAAATACCGAAATCCTTCTTAAAAAAATTTAAAGAATTCTTGTAAAAGCTTAAAGAATTTAATCGTATGGTTAAATAACCATAATACATAAATTTTTATATTTCTCTGAAAAACATTCTTTTACAGGTCTCACTTAATTATATGATTTAAGGTCACCAACGATAAAGAAATGGAAGAGATTTTTTTTATGTCCGTCGTCGACCATGTTTTTAAAATAAATTCTAATAAAAACAATCTTTTACTTCTAATATTCAAAGAAAAAAATTGAGTAAGTATATCGGTAGACAGATTGAACTTTTCTAGTTTCTATAGATCTATCTAGTCAATGATTGATAATAGGTGAGACATAGTTAAAAATTTGTTAATCGATTCCGACTTCATCTTATAAAGTTCACGAACTGAGTAAATGTAGAATATCACAGTAAGCGAAAATGCATTCTAAAGTCAACTTCATTGTAATTTGAAAATAAATGTTATGAAATTCTCTCTCTCTCTCTCTCTCTCTCTCTCTCTCTATATATATATATATATATATATATATATATATATATATATATATATATATATATATATATATATATATATGTGTGTATGTATATGGGGCTGGGGTAGCCGTGCTAAGGTGGTCGCAATAGGTAACCAAGTTAAGCAACGCCGAGCGTTGTTAGTTAGCACTTGGATGGGTGACCACCCGATTTGGGTGGCCGTCCATCAGGGAAATCCTCGCTGCCCGAAATCCTTTCCACGGGTATCTGAGGCCCGTCATCCTACTGGAGGCAACTCACACCGACCGGGAATAGGACTGATGACCCTACCTCCGTGTAATTAAATCAGGAATCGGAATGTGGTCTAGGAGACCACATTTCGCGGTCAAAGATCTTTATGATCTGTAGCGCCAACCGAAAAAAAATATATATACGTAAATTATTTGATCTAAGTTATAATTATTTTATACTAGAACATTATAATATTATAACAGTGTGTAACATTCTATCGTAAATGGAATATTTCATATATAACTTTTTTTATATAAAAACTCTTACCTATTGCATTTAATTTAAGTTGCAAAAAGTAATATTTTATTATTTGCTTTTGATGCATGGATCTTGTGGACCAAATGGCTTGAATTCAAATTCTGTACCCTTAAAACATAATAAGACAAAATTCGAGCAATGTGTTGCAATTTCCGTGTAAGTTAGAGCCCATTTTCAAGGAACCTGTACGCTCACTCTAGTGTGCGTCGGTGCATGTTTTATATATATATATATATTTTTTTTTTGTTCATCCTCTCACATCGCTTAATACTTGTCAGATGACCCTTAGTCGTGTATGTAAATGAACCGAGCGGTCAAGATGTCTGAACCACTTCTTATCAGACTGTATCTTAATCTATTAACTAGTCAAAGCTACTTGCCATGTAAGGTATATTTCGAAATGCCTCATCTGATCCAATATTTCATTTTTTTTTTCTCTTAACTTTAGACTTTTCTTTAATCTGACAATTTGTATTGTTTTCGGATTACGTAAATTCGTAATGTTTTATGCCTAAATAGGGGATGTTAATACTATAGTTTTATGTTGAATTCAATACTTTTTGTTAGCTGTGGCTGAGTATTTATTGCAAAGTAGATAAATATTTATATTAAAATTAGTTTTATGTATAACGATAAAACTTAATTGAAGTTTGATTGGTAATGCTCTCGATCGAAAGTGTTTAGTGACTCAACTTTTTTTTTATATTATAGGGGGATTTATGTAACTGAATCATATAAAATGCAACATGTGCGAGGCGTAGTGAAATGCCTACACTAGTTTTGGATGATGGTACTTCATGAAGTACCATCATCCAAAACAAGTAAAAAAAAAGTTGAGTCACTAAACACTTTCGATCGAGAGCATTACCAATCAAACTTCAATTAAGTTTTATCGTTATACATAAAACTAATTTTAATATAAATATTTATCTACTTTGCAATAAATACTCAGCCACAGCTAACAAAAAGTATTGAATTCAACATAAAACTATAGTATTAACATCCCCTATTTAGGCATAAAACATTACGAATTTACGTAATCCGAAAACAATACAAATTGTCAGATTAAAGAAAAGTCTAAAGTTAAGAGAAAAAAAAAATGAAATATTGGATCAGATGAGGCATTTCGAAATATACCTTACATGGCAAGTAGCTTTGACTAGTTAATAGATTAAGATACAGTCTGATAAGAAGTGGTTCAGACATCTTGACCGCTCGGTTCATTTACATACACGACTAAGGGTCATCTGACAAGTATTAAGCGATGTGAGAGGATGAACAAAAAAAAAATATATATATATATATAAAACATGCACCGACGCACACTAGAGTGAGCGTACAGGTTCCTTGAAAATGGGCTCTAACTTACACGGAAATTGCAACACATTGCTCGAATTTTGTCTTATTATGTTTTAAGGGTACAGAATTTGAATTCAAGCCATTTGGTCCACAAGATCCATGCATCAAAAGCAAATAATAAAATATTAATTTTTGCAACTTAAATTAAATGCAATAGGTAAGAGTTTTTATATAAAAAAAGTTATATATGAAATATTCCATTTACGATAGAATGTTACACACTGTTATACATTCCACACTGTTACACACTGTTACATTCCTGGCCGAACACAATCAGAGGATATACCCAATAGCATACATTATATTAAAAAATGATTTAAGTAAATCTTGACCATGAATACATATTATTTCTATCCTCACATAATATTATATATTAAAATATCTAACTTTAGAAATATAATCACAACAACAAATAATGAGAATTGCAATATCACCTGAGATACTATCCTTCATTACAATATATGTACAAGCATTATATATAATATGAACTCGGATTATGTATGCTCTCTGTGATAAATTTTGAAAAGCTTTTTAAAGATTGATCCGTGTTTATAAATTTATAATGAACTAAATCACTAAAAATATAAACGAAAGCATTAGTTTTGTATTATTATTTTGTTCAGAATATTATTAATTTAATTTTTAGGCCAGAATTAGCTGTTAATTCTTTGAGCTAACTGCTTTGACATTCTGTTAGTAACATTTTCTTCATAAAGTGCACCATCAACTTTGTACTGCTATCGAGAAACGCAAATTTATATGCACTCTAGACTCAAGGGTTGCCAGCTATATCTAACCATTACAGAGGTCATTTCCATAAAATTCGAAACCGTAGTTTTTGACTTGTCTAAGAGTATGACGCATTGAGCACGACGTTGAAGATCCATTATTGATTTGATGTAGGAGAAATTCCGAACGGCTTATGAACCTTGCTGTTGTTTATTTGTATTTCATGCCTTTACATAGATCTTTTTTTCATTGAATCCTCTATGATTACTAGGTTATTTTACTGCCAGTTTGATTTAGTTTGTCTGTTTAGGGCAAGTCCAAATTCAACGAAGGAATCGAACAATAAATTGAATTCAGTACTGATGGACACACCTAAGTCAAAAATAATCTGCTGGATTTCATCGTATGGTAAAACTGAAAGTTATAAATAACGTGATCCACCGATCAGCTCAGCGCTAATTTTGTGAACTTGCCCTTATTATCATCAATATTATTTCCCTCTCTACCCATCTTTTGTAACATGATTATTCTTATTTATAATCATTTTACTGCATGGTGCATTTAATTCATTTAGGATTGATCTTGAATATTTTTATTAGAAAATTTCTTTTCTGAGAACTGCTTCGATGGTAGGGCTAAACATTGATTAATAAATTCAATAGAATCGCTTTACCCTTAAAGTTCGATGGTCGACGTAAGCTCACGGACAGAATGAAGATATTGTGCTTCGAATTTTCTTCGTCGAATTTAATTTATGATAATATAAAATGTTTGTTGAATTACGAGTAGTCTTGAGATGTAAACGTCCTCTTGTTCTTTGCAGAAGATTTTTGTAACAGAATGATTTTCAATGACCTAGTATTGTAACCTTGATACATTACAAGGTTAGTTTCTTATTCCAACAATTCATTGTTTGTGGCGCCCACCCAAACACTATTGGTGGTTTGCGGTAGATTGATTCTCTGGCATTTATAAAGATAGTTGGGATTGAGCCAGCCCGTGGTTGACATCATGTTCCACATATTGATTATTCATTTTAATTTGTATAACGAAACAGTTTATTAAAGTATTTATAGTTTCATTGACTTCTTCAACATTTTCAGCGACTTTGAAATACATTTCAACTTAAAATGAACAAAACCATACTTCAGCGACGGAACCAATCTTTTATAAAAATACCACTACCGTTAAATTATTTTTGAAGGGACTTAGATGCCTGACTTCTTGATATCTCTCCTTCCAAAGGACATATGTTTTCATGTTCATCAATTCTTATTTTTAAATTTAATACTTTGTCTTTATTTTCCCTTTTCTCTATTTAAAATTTTCCTTTATTCATTTAGTGGTTGAAAAATTCATATTTTTCATCAACTTTTTAACTGATTCCTGTACCTACTAAAGAAATATCAATAGATCCTATATCCAAGTATCTTCTTCTCACAAATCTATGATTATTAAAATGAGAAGACGAGAGTAAGGACTACTTCATAACGAACGTGTTTGGCTTTTCGACGCTTATCTCTGTACTTTTTATCTCTGTACAAGAGATTAAGCCGCGATAGTTTCTTCTGCTGTAGTAAGCGTTGGACTCATTGCCCGTGTCAGGAGCCCGTGTCAAAAAAGTGTCATGTTTTATACTAAGGTTTGTCTTTATAAATTGACCATATCGACAGGGTGGATGAGAAAATGTTTAGCCGCTAGTAAACAAAATGGCGTTGAGGGGAACATAGATAGAGACCCTACATATGTAGAAAAAATATATATAGAGAGCTTATATATATATAGAAACCTACGAAACCTTTAAATTTATAGCATTTACAGTCATAAGAAATTAAATAATAGTCGGTTACCCGTTACCCGTTTCAATGAACTTGATTCGATTCAAAAGTTTACTATTTCGCTTCGCCCTCTAATGTCTACGACAGTGTAAGTCAAGTAAAGTTTACTTATATTGTCTGGCTTATTTTCACTTAAAAAAATAAAGAAGAAAAAAAGTTTTACGCTTATATCTGTGAAACTATGCGTTCTATCGGTAAAGATGTTACATGTAACATTAAAGCTGACAACATTTGCTACAGAAATGATTGTATTAGTTTTTCGCTATATCTTATAATTTCCGTGATATTCCGCAAATTAATATTTTCGAATTGAAATCCGTGGGTATGGGGTAACTGACTATTATTTCATGTCCTAAGACATTAAATAATATAAATTGAAATTGTTGGCAGCTTTCTATGTCTATAAGACCTCTCTATTTATACGCTTTCTGTCAACTTCATCCCTTAACATATCTTAATTTAGTTTCGGAGGATGTCCGTATTTTACTGATGGTATATTTAAGGGAACACTATGCGAAAATTTATTTTCAGCTCAATTCATCGTAAGTCCACTATTTTATAATTGTACAATGATATAAAAAGCTTATTTTTATTTTATTTTGGTTTATTAAAAAAAAAAAAAAGCGTTTTAGTGAAATTAAATTGAATCAATTTAAAATAATTAAATTGACTATATTTTCAATTGAATTCATATGTGAAATAAAATAAATTGGCACTTGCACTCATTTTTGAAATCAAATAGGGTTTGTGTTATTTTGGATCCCATATTGTGTTTTACATAATGGACAAATATATTTAAATATATATAATAGAAGTTTAGCTTTATGAAAAAATTTGACTGAGTGACTATTTACAATGTCTTTTATAGATTGGCCTAAATTAGGTATACCTAAACCTTTTATATGAGATAAAATATATAGATGAGTAGTTCACTTAATAGTATATAGTTCAGTAGCATTGTATTTTTTAATAATATATGTAGTTGTACCGACTGTGGGACCGGCTTATAATCTTACTTTCGGTGGCTTACGAACTGTGTATATTCCTCAATTCTGTATAAGAAACTATCGGCTGTTGAGAAGGCTTTCGCCCAGAGAGACAATCTCAAGAAGACATATCCGTACTAAGAAGCATAGCAAATAAAGCATGAGGCTGAGACAAGACCGAGTTTATGACATTTATGGATCTTAGAACAGCGTTTGACTGCGTCCTCAGAAAAGAAATATGGGATGCTTTGACGGCAAAAAAAATGTTGCTCGGGACCTTATCGCAGCTATTAAATTATCGGGAAGCGAAAGAGTTGTGAGGTTCAATGGAAGAGAGTCCAGGCGTTCTCCCATAGAAAGAGGTATATAGCTAGAAGACAGATTATCTCTTATTTATCATATTTATAGATGAAGTCCATAAAATTACCATCTTAGTGTTTCTAATCTTAATATTTTCGTTTTCATAAAAATAATTCGGATTGCCAGATTTCATAAGCCTAATCTTATGTAGCTGTATTAGAAATAAAATTTTAGTAAATTTATTCTAATAAAGTTATAAATAATAAAGTTTATATCGGCGACAACCGAATTCCTCAGACTGACACAGTACGTTATCTCGGGCTATTATTCGACAGAACGATGACCTGGGGCTCACATGTCAAAATTAAACGAAAGACTTTGAACAAACGACTGAAAATACTTTATTCCCTTTTTTCCAAATCAAAATTGAAAAACAGACAAAAACTAAATACATACACTTACCTACTCAAACTCATTTGGACATACGCCTCACAAATTTACGGTTCTGCAAAAAAGACGCACTTACAGAAACTACAATAATTTCCATCCAAAATTTTAAGACTAATAACACCGACTTACAATGACCGACTATCGACCAACGCATACGTACAATCTACTCCCGATTTCATCTTAAACTACACGGACATCACATCGGAATTATCAATGACATGGCCACAGCTGACATGCCATCAGGAGACGTATGAAGAGGAACTGGATGAGAGATCTCCTTTCCTAAATTATGAAGTAGACCAAGACCAGAAAGAGGTACTGCTGGGTTCTAATCTTTCTCATGCCTTAATTGCCAATTTTCTTCACAATGAGATCACATCTGCTTATTGTCAGGATTATGACAGGTGTGGATAGAAGTATGAAGAGAGAGAGAGAAAAAAAAAATGTGTGCACATTGTTTTTCGCCTGGAATATAGTTTCCATCATATTTAGCTCGGAATGAAAAAAAGTAATTTCATAATCCCGGCGAGAAAAAAATATTTTTAAACCTCAACCTTGTTGAGTTTTAACTTTGTTGATCCTAAAAATAAAGTAACTGCATGATATCAAAACTTCCCACTTTGTACCAATAGAAGATTAATGGTTTACGGATGTTGGGATTAATCAGCATTATTTATGATCAGTGACTATACTTTTAAAAATTTTAAGTATATTCGTAAGTAATTGCTGTTATAATGTTTTTTTTTTTCTTCTTCTTCAATTTAGCTTAGAACAAACTAGCTTTTTCATTTGCATTCCTTGGCTGGATAGACGATGGGGTAAAGATCTAGTCGTGTTCCCACATTCCGTGACCTAGTTCCACCATCCTGACCTTTCACCTACAGATCCTCAGTCATCACGAGCTTTAGAGCCAACTAATTGAGGGTCTTTAGGTTCCCGGTCCAATATTAATGACTTAAATGAGTTGTTACTATCTGATTAAACCGGGACCGATGGAAATCCATTATCCATGCTTGCCTTTGTTATCCTTACAGTCAATTATATTAGCTCACTGTTGTATGTTTCATTTACTTGATAGTAATAATTAATTTTTTTTTATTTCAATTTATTTCTTTATTACTAAACAATAGAAAACGAATATATGTCTCTCCACAATTTGGAGCATCTTTAATTGAAAAAATTCACAATTTTTTATGGTCATATTGGCTGCAATCAAATATGTAAGAAATTAAGACCTTTTTATTATTTTAAAAATATGGGTGTTATGATTAAACAATTTTGTAGAGCTTGCACAGTTTGTGTCAGAAATAAATCTAGAACCAATAGACCATTTGGAAAGTTATCAAAGTTAGGTCCAGCAACACAACCTTTTGAGATAATGTCGATTGATACTATTGGTGGGTTTGGAGGTAATAAGTCGACTAAGAAGTTCTTACATTTGCTAGTTGATCATTTCAGCCGTTATGCTTGGATTCGGACTTCGGCCACACAAACAGCTACAGATTTTATAAAATTAATTCAACCAATTGTCAATATAAATCAAATAGGAACAGTGTTAGTGGATCAATATACTGGTTTAAATTCTACGGCATTTAAGAGATATATATCATCATTGGGAATTAACCTACTATTTACATCTGTAGACCATCCACAATCAAATGGCGTTAATGAGCGTCTCAACCAAACACTGACTAATAGGATTCGGTGTAAATTTAATGAAGATAGGTGTTGTAGTTATCCATGTACCAAAGTTGCAGAGACATGTGTACAAGAATATAATAATACGATACATACAGCGACTGGATTTTCACCAGCTTACTTAATATATGGAGAGATTTCTTCAATAGTTCCAGCGCAATTAGAAAAATCCTATGATCTTATTCAGGACAGAGCTCAAGCCTTAACCAACTCTGGAGATAGTTTTCAAATTAATAAACAAAGAATAGACCGTCAACGACAAGACAGGGAGTTTAAGGTAGGAGATTTAGTGTACGTACATAATGGTAACAAAATATATCGGAATAAGCTAGATGCTCTCAGAAGTGGTCCTTTTGTGATCGAAGAGAAATTATCAGCTTCTATTTACAAAGTGAGAGGAAACAATTCTCGCAAAGAAGCCAACCAATTTCATGTAAGCCAGTTGATTCCTTACTCTTTTTTTTCTCTGAAAAAAAAAATTCCCTACCAAGGAAGGTGTAAATATGTTGTCTAATATTTAGTGAGCCATGGTGCTATTTCAGAATATGAGAAGGTTACAATATTTGTGTATTGGTTTTAAAGTTGGGTTAATGATTGTAAAGTGCTAAAGGACCCTAAGATAAGGACTTTAATTCAATTCTTTTAGGTAATAATACTTTGTTTTGTATTTTCTTTTATTTGTTTATATCACACTTATCATTTATAAATTAATTGTAAATAAATTAATTCTTTTAGTGAATTAAAGAATCGTTTGAAGTCTAATAACCCTTACATCACAATCTTACATATTGTATAAAGTTAATTACGGAGTCAATGTAAATATGATGAATATAATCGAATAAATACAAATAATACCTACATATATTACTATCAAGACAATTTATAACACCCGAAAAAAAATGTTAATAAAAAAAAAGTATTAAATCAGCCTATATGTAAATTAAAATTGAATAAAATACCAAGTAGTAGTGTTGCCCAAATGCGAGACCCAGACGAGTCTAGGCAAACTCAGTTTGGTCATAGTCTTGGTCTTGCACAAGAGTCTCGCAACAGTACTGTATTTTGTAGATAGGAGAAACCTAACTAAGCCTGAATGAAAAATGAGAGGAATTAAATGCAAAACTATATTGGTTATACCAATTATTTACATATAGTAACTAAGATTGTCGAGTATTAGTAACTATTTTGCCTAAATTTTTTATTAAAAACATCGATTTTTTTTACCAGTCCCCTGGTCTTGGTCTTGCAACAGTTAGGCAGCCTGGGTCTTGGTCTTGCAAAGTGCAAGACCAAGACCGATTTTGGGCAACACTACCAAGTAGTACCAAGTAGCAAACGTTTTAACTTTCAAAATAAAATGGAATCTGAAACAGAATCAAACACTCAATCGAGATCATTTGCATTCATGGGGAAAAGTTCATTATCGCTGCAAATGATCTGGATTGCTTGTTTGATTCTGTTTCACATTCCATTTCATTTTGAAAGTTGAAGCGTTTGCAACGCTGTATTATATTTTTATTATATTTATTTTTTATTATATTTCTTAGGAGTTCATGCACTGCACTTAATATGCAGTTTTGGAATGCTAGAGAACTGCCGTTTCAAATATTTTCTGTGATCATTCTCGTGTGGTCATAAATAATAAATAAATAAATTATAATAAACAATACATCATTCAACAATAAGAAAAAGGAGGAATTCCTCTGAATCACCTTGATATTTGCCACTTTGATACAAGAACTAAATAGAATCGAAGGAATAGTTGTAATGAAGACTCACATGGTTCATATGTGTTTTTAAAGTAGCAAGTACAAAAAGTTCGTTGCAAATAAACGATGGTTTTCTCAAATAACTTGATGTAGCTGGTAATCTGCTAAATTCTGAAAATTTATATTCTCCGGTGCAGACCTTTTTATAAAATTATGAACATTTATCTAAAACTTCGTGAATAGCTTCATCAGTAACATTTTTTTTTTTATCTACGAATAGTATTCTTAAAAATGGGACGTTTTATCATTAAATTAATTAATTTAATAAGATATTAAAACTCATAAATATTTCCTTTCCACTAGAATCGGAAGAAATTCGATCACGAGGAAAAAGGTGACCTACAAAAATATTGGGCCGTTTGGCCTATTTAATCTCATTATTTTGACATGGTGTTGAGTGTTGAGTGTTGGTGTTGGGTTTTAGGTCATGCTGAACGAGCCAATATTTTGTTGGAAATCCAATAGGTGTTCATGAAGTTTTCGTAACTCATTAAATAGACAAAGTTTAACGACATCCATGTTAAAAACACGCCATTTACCAGAATTTTCGTAAATAAGATATTTGTAGGTTACGATTAGATGAATTATTTACGATGTTTGAGGCGGATGTTAATAATTTAATAACAAGGTATCTTCATCGCGGACAAATATATAATATTGGACGTATATATGTATATATAACATGAAATGTTTATTTGAAATAAGAGAGCAGTTGTAATACTATATTGCAGTCAAGAGTTGACCCTTTCACCGCAAGTTATCAGAGGGCTTGCTCTTTTAGAGTTACACCTTTCCGGGACGACCCATTGTTATCCACGCAAGATCTATCACGTTTTCACGGTGATCATTTTCTCCCGACGAACCCTGTCTGATTGTCGGTGTGTGGAAAAAAAATACCACGTTCACTTCGTTTTAATTGAAGAGGTTACATCAATCCTTAATGACTGAACGTCGAATTAGATTGAGTAGGTACATTTTCTTCGATTTATTAAAAGTGATTAAAAATTAAATATATTGTGAAATTGGCCATTAAAATTATAAAATATAGTTTGTAAGAACGCATTTATCGCGTTTATTATTATTTTTTTTTATTATTGAATAGTCTTTATTGAGATATATTACAATCTGTCACATTCAAGGATAATAGTAATAGTGAAATAGAGTAGCTCATTCATACTATACACAATAAATAAAAATAATAAACAGCAATATAATAATACTATAATATATATATAAGTTAAGCGTCTCCGGGCTTTGTAAATAAAAAAAAAGAAGGAAAGAGGAACGAGAAACAATACTCACGGCTTCTGAATAAACACTGCTTTATTCGTTCAATAATCTGCCTTATATACAATTGCTATGTTTATTTACATTACAAGATGGTATTAAGGCTGATATCGCCAGTCTCCGGTCTTTATCTCCCCCCCACCAGTTTACGAATAGGATTTTCGGAAACTTATAAATTCCTAGATCGGAGCCACCGGTATCAGCCTTAACCCTTTACAATTATTCGTACCAGTATAAACTTAAAGTACACCAAACCTCACTTCCACTCCGCTGGAACGAGAAATAAATAAAAAGAAATAAACCACAGAAAGTAAACACACAACGTCTTATTAACAATGGAACAGAACTCTTAATCCTATAAAAATTACAATCACCTCTATTATGCTGCCATATCTTTATTTACAAGAACAACAAAAATAATAAAAAAAAATGACATCATCAACAGTAATAATAATAAAAAAAACATATTTTTTTATAATACGCGATAAGGGTACTACGAATCAGTTGGTTTCTGTACCGGTTCTAACATTGGGAGCTTCAATTGTTCAATATGAACAGTTCTCCTCTTCTTAGGTTCGTTAATGCTTTCAATGGTTACCAGATTATGCTCCCTAATAGCAACCACTCTGAATGGGCCCTCGTACCGTAACAATTGTTTCCCTCTGTTGGTTCCAATTCTACGATACACTATTGTTCCGATTTTTAATTCTCCCATTCGGTCACGTACCTGCACATTCTGCCGCGCTACCCGCTTCTCCTTTTCCCGCTGAATTCTCCCCGCTACCTTTCCCCACGTCTTTCCTACCTCTACCCTAGTACTCTGGATTTGCTCTACGAGATGTTCATTGGTCGTTGTTTCCCCCCAATCTCTCCTTGGCCTGCGCATCCCGAATAGTATTTCCACAGGTGAAAACCCCGTTACGGAGTGGATCGAATGGTTGTAAGCTGTTACGGCTTTCTTCATCGCAACATCCGGCTCCAACCCTTTCTCTCCCTGATATACACGGATGTGGTCACTCAACGTGCTGTGCAAACGTTCGATTCCTCCTCTACTCTTAGGGTGTCCCGGTGTGTTATAATGCCACACAACCTCTAACCTTTTCACCTCCTCCCTAATCGCGGTATTGTCGAATTCTCTGCCACCGTCTGATGTGATCCTCTCGGGAACTCCGTAAAACTGTATCCAGATTTGTAGGGCTTCCGCAACTGCATTGGCAGACTTGTCCATGACCTGATGTGCCATAGCTACTTTACTAAAGGTGTCGATGATCGTGACCCACTTGAACCCTTTCCAGGTGAATGTATCGATCTGGAGGTCTTGTAGCGGCATATTCCCTGTAGGTGTCTCTTCCTGAACTCCTCTGGGGGGGTGTCGATCATACTTTGTGCGCATACATACCTCGCATTTCCCGATGATTCCTTGGATAGATTTTTTCATTCCCCACCAGAAATACTTTCGCCGTAATGCCTGCAACGTCTCGTTGACGCCTCGGTGGTTGGTCTTCCCCTGGTGGTATGCCAATGTAATTGCTTGTTGCTGCTCCTCATCCTGTACGGTTTCCACTGCATACTTGCACCGGATGATCGTTCTATCCATGCCTATTCGCTCGGATCTCCACATCCGCTTTATTTTCTCCCATACCGTGTTGTTCCCAACATAGAGATGGTGTGTCTTTCCCGGTTCCGTGGCGTCCTTCAGTGCCGTACGGATTTGCTCCTCGCTCACCCCGGGTTGCGACCAAATGACGCGAATCCTACTTTTCCCGTATCTTCGGTAATCTATTTTCATGATCCCTGTTGTCCTGGTTTTCCAGATTACCTGTCTATGCTTGTCGTTGATGATTTCGTCTATTTCCTCCATCGCCACTGGTCTTTCCTCCGCTGAGCTATCTTCTTCCGGGGACCCCTCCCTGTCCTCTATACTGACGGTATCATCTGCCCCTTCACCCTCAGGAGTCCATTCCCTCAAGAATTGGCGCACGTCCCGCGATGGACCTCCCCCGTCCTCTTCTACCGCGTTGATCATGATGGCCCTAGAGAGCCAGTCTGCCACCACGTTTTCCTTTCCCGGCTTATACACCACCTCCATGTTGTACTGACTAAGGAATTCTTTCCATCTCGTGACCCTCGCAGAGGTTTCCTTAAGTTTTCCTACCCACTGAAGGGGTTTGTGATCGGTGTGGACTCGAAACTTCCTCCCAAATATATATGGCCTGAAATGGTCGATGGCCCACACTATCGCGAGTAGCTCCCTCTCTAACGCGCTGTACCGTGATTCCGCGCTCGTAAGTCGTCGGCTCGCGTATGCTATCGGACGTTCACCCTCACTTCTGCCCTGGGATAAAACGGCCCCCAACGCGTATTCGCTCGCATCGGTGGTGACGTTGAACTGCTTCTCAAAATCCGGGAACGCCAATACGGGTTCTGCCTGCAACCTATCCATGCATTTCCGAATATTATTTTCCATTTCCGGTGTCACCACGATCCTCGCGCCTTTCTTCAGCAAGTTATTGATAGGTACCAAGTATTCTGCCATCTCAGGTACGAATCTTCTATAATAATTCAGCGTCCCGAGAAGCCTACGAATCCCTTTAACGTCCCGTGGCACCGCCATTCGTGTGATAGCCTCCACCTTTGCCGCATCCGGTCTGACCCCCTCGCTAGAAATAGTGTGGCCTAAAAAATTGATCCGCGTTTGTCCCAACAGGGACTTCTCACTTGACAGTTTCAGCCCGAATTGTCGCAGCCTTTCGAATACCGACCTCAAATGCCCCACGTGTTCGGCTTCCGTTCTGCTAAAAATCAGCAGGTCGTCCATGTATACTTGACATACGGAGTCGTCGATCCCCCTCAGAAATTCGTCCATCAGGCGTTGAAACGTTATGGGCGCATTCTTCAGACCAAACGGCATTCTGGTGAATTCGTAATGCCCCCTTTCGAATGTAAACGCCGTCTTATGTTGGTCCTTCGGGTGCATCCGTATTTGGTGGTATCCCGCCTTGAGGTCCAACGTGCTAAACACCACGGCCCCACTCAACCTATCAAGTATATCTTCGAATCTAGGGATCGGGTACTTTTCGTCTACCGTGTTGTCGTTCAACCTACGATAGTCCACTACCACTCTGTATTTTTCCTTATTATCCCCCGGCGCTGCCTTCTTTTTCACTGCCCACAGGGGACTATTAAATGGCGAGGTGCTATCGACTATGATCCCTTGCTCCTTTAGGCTTTCCAATTCCTCCCGAATATGCTGCCTCAGCGCCTGCGGGTATCTCCTTTCCTTTACGTAGGTCACCCTATCTTGCTTCAGTGGAACTTCGTGTACCGTCTTCCCTGTTACCCCCAATACCTCGCCCTCCCTGAAGAAAATATCTACGAACTCCGCTTGTAACGCCTTTCTCCAGTCCTCCACCCTGTTCACCGCTCCTATCCGCACCCTTCTTTCTCTCGCGACCCCTATACATCCAAATTTCCTCTTTCCCAGCCTGATACTCCAAGCTCCTCTACGGTTTCTAATGCTTACCCCTACCTGTCCTAACAGATCACACCCTATTATGACTTGGTACTCCCGCGCCATGCTCTCTACCACATGCACCCTTAGCTCCCCCTTTTTCCCTGCCCACCGATCAAGCGTAATTGACGCTTCCCCTTCTACTTTACAGGGACCACCCAGAGTGATTAGCTGGCAGCCACAGTTTTGTATCCGGAGTACCCTCTCGCTCCCGCACACTCTCCCCAACGCCCCCCGAGTCAAGATAGTACTCGAGCTCCCTGTGTCCACGAGACACTTCACTCCCCCGTCTACTTCAATAATCGGCAACCAGCATGGCTTACCTCTAATATTGTTGCAGGTTGCTGTGCGGTCGCCTCTCTGCTGACACCCTTCTCAGATGCCACCTCGCTTCCTCCTTACCGCCGTCGCTCGTCGTTGCTCGCTCCGTTGGCTGCTCCTGCCTCCTTCGCCTCCACTGCTGGCTGGCTCGTCAGTCTCCGTTCCCGACGTCCCCGACTCCTCGGTTGCCTCTTCCGAAGATCCGTCTCTCTGCTGCATCCTAGCTCGTTTTTTCAACTTTTGAGCGTTCACCTCCATTGGCTCGTCTAGAGGTCTCTCTCTCCTGCGAAACATGTACGGGCACTGTCTGGCAATATGCCCTTCAGTCCCGCACTCGAAACATCTAGTGCGCGGACATTGTGCTACCAAATGTCCCGGTTTCCCGCACCCGTGACATTTTCGGTCTTCCCTCCGGGGTCCATTCCTAGGCCTGGACTGTCCGGATCTTCTCTCGCCCGTCGTGGCTTTTTCTCCGTTCGGGTGTTTCATTTCCCTCTTCCTCCACCCTATCTGGGCTGTCCGGGGTCGTCTGTCACTCACTCGGGTCCACCCTGGTTCTTCTACTTCCATCCGCGTCTCTTCCTCTCTTGCACTCAGATCTATCATTTCTTGGGCACACTCGAGGAACGATCGCTCTCTAGGCAGTCCGTCCCTTCTCCCAGTCTCCTTAGCCAACTGAACCTTGAGTATTGTCGAAAGAATTCCATCCTAGCTTCGACCTCTCCCACACTCATGGTTTCACGCATTTTCTCAGTTATGCGGTTGTACTTCGCCACTAGTACCCCCGCATACTGTCCTCTTGTTTGGCGTTGGGACCGACACTCCCTAAACATTTGGAAGATATCTTCTTCCGGCGTCCATCGGCCCCCTCCGAAAGCCTTCTTCAAACGCTCCTTAATCACTGGCCATGGTGTCTCCTCGTCCGCTTGGATTTGGTTGAGGATGTTCCTCCTCACTCGGCACACGAGAGCTGCCTTCAGTGCTTCTGCGTCTCCCAGGTTCACGAGGTCCTCCGCCACCTTTGCTTCGATTCTTGATATGAGGCGGTCTCCACCTTTCAGGAAGTGATTAAGTTCACCTATCTCGCCCCCGAATCGCTCCAGGTCTGCGATTGCTCTCCGTAGATCCTGCGTGGTCGCTGCCCTTATCTTCATCCACTCCAATGCATTGGCGTGCGCCTCTGCCAATGTGTCCCTAGGTAAGGGAGGGATCTCTTGTATCTGCGGTACTTGAGGTATCTGAGGTATCTGCGGAATCTGCGGAACCTGAGGGGCGATCTGAGGAATCTGCGCTATCGGCATTTCCTGAGGTTGCGGCATTTCAGGTGCGTTCAACACTCCTGGTCGAATTATGCCCTCTGTCGGCATCTCGTCTTTTCCTTATGACTAGGAGAAGAGAAAAAAAAATTAAAATAAAGAAAGAAAAAAAAATTTTACTTCCGTGTTCTCCTGACGTTCTCCCGGGTTTCGGCACCAGTTAAGCGTCTCCGGGCTTTGTAAATAAAAAAAAAGAAGGAAAGAGGAACGAGAAACAATACTCACGGCTTCTGAATAAACACTGCTTTATTCGTTCAATAATCTGCCTTATATACAATTGCTATGTTTATTTACATTACAAGATGGTATTAAGGCTGATATCGCCAGTCTCCGGTCTTTATCTTATAAACTAAAAGATACTAAACTAAACAAAAATAAACTAATCTAACCAAATATATACACTCATGTTTTATACAATATTCAGTCACTCAAGATCTCCGAGCCAAGCCTTTCCCCACACTCGTGAAGGGAAAGGCAGGACTCTAGAAGATCCCAGCATCTTTCACTCAGCCGCATCAATGGTATTACCAATGGAGGCTGAGCAGAGACACTATAACTAGACATACATGCCTTGATTAATGAATCAGCCGTTGCCAGAACTCCAATATATTCTTACAACAAGTCTCTAGGCCACTGCCGCTTCAACCTTTGAGGAGGATTGTAGGGATGAGTAGTGCTAGAGAGAGATTGTGCAATTGGATTTGGATGATATGAAAGGTTTTGGTGGAATTTGGAATATTTTTGATGAATAAGATCTAGGACAAATGGGATATAAAGGTCATAGTGTTGGATTTGGTTGGTTACATAGAACGGAGCATCAACTATTGTTCGAAGGACTTTGGACTGAAAGGAATGAATGCGTTTGATGTTAGAACATTTTCCTGTCCCCTACAGTTCCAATTCGTAGGTCCAAATAGGTTTCAGTATTGTCTTGTAGATCAGTAGTTTCTTTTCAATTGAAAGTTGAGATTTTCTGTTCAGTAGTCGGCCGTATCGTCGGTTGATTTCTTGTCTTTTGAGTCTAGTATGCGGGTTCCACGTGAAATGAACAAATGAAAGCCAAGATACCGGACTGTGTCTGATGAAGTAAGCTCGATGGAATTAAAGTGTACTGGTGGATAGGAATCGCGTCGGAGAACTGTTTACATTTCGACTCATTTACTTTAATGCGCCATTCATCACACCAGTGCTCAATAAGGGAGAAGTGCCTTTGTAGATTTAAGAATGCTATTTTAGGATCTGAGTTGGATGATAGGATTGCAGTGTCATCAGCAAAAACATTCATTATTTATTGATGTTTAATTTCGTGATTATTCTAATTTGTCTGTTTTGCGTTATCACTAAAATGTAGATTAATTCGTCATTTTAATTTTTATTGAGAAATTTTTCGATTAGATATTCGTAAAAAATATGTAGTAAATTCGTTTTTGTAAACACCACTTCCTAACAAAAAAATTATAACAATTTTTACTAACAAACACAGTAAACAAACAACAACAAAGGCTTTTTAAACAACAAAATAAGTGAGAAATGCAAGACATGCCCGATTAAAATTCCGCTCTCAGGCTATACTTAAATCCAGCATGATTTATAATTACTTGTTAATAACATTTTTTTTTTCTATAGACCTTCATCCGCACCTGTAATGAAAGTGACAGTAAACAGTCTTGATGTTTGTAATGATGGTATTATAGGCATGAGGAAGTATAATACCCTACTGCACCTTTTCAAGGCCTTTGTTTACTTCCATAAATTAGGAAAGGAGATCTCTCATCCGGCTCCTTCTCAGTGGCCTTCTGATAGGCATGTCAGCAGTGGACATGTCGTTTATTTGGCAGTTGTTGCGTTTGTGTAATTTAATATGAAATAAAGGGTAAATGCTTCGTATGAGTTGGTCAATAGTTGTTTGACCTAAGTCGATATTTAAAGTTTTGTTGTTAACGTACGAATGATCTGCTGTAATCAGTCTTAAATTTCGGACTGAATATTTGTTTTGTTTTTTTGTGTACGTAAATCGTAAATCCTTGAATAATAGGTGTAAATTGTTTAGATTTTTTCTGATGTTCCATTTCGATTGAGAAAAAAAAAAGTCGCTATTCAGTCTCTTATTTAAAGTCTTTCGTTTCATTTTGACGTGTGGACCTTCGACCTCATCCTTCTGTCGAATATTATTCCGGGATAACGTACTGTGTCCGTCTGGTAAACTGGTGGGCAAGTTTGATATTTTATGATTTAATGTTTTTCAAAGTGAATACATTTTTTTTTCAATCTGTCCCAAAAGAATGACCGAAGAATGAGGTAATATGTTTGAGATAGTATTCTTTAGAGTTTAATGAGAAGTCTCAGGTGCAGTAATTTGTCAAATAATTGGCTTAAATCCAGAAATACAGCAGTTGGTTATAGTTTTTGCTCTAGTGCTAAAGAAATTTAGTCAGTGATCCTATGCTATTTTTGTGTTGATGAATGTGAGGTGGGAAAACCAAATCAATAGCAGGAATTATTTTTTAGTCAGCCAGTACCAATCTTTTGTGCATTAATTATCCGACAAAGCATCCCATATTCCTTTTCTGAGGAAGAAGTCAAAAGCTATTTTAAGATCCATAGATGGCATAAACTCGCTCTTCTCTCGGCATCATGCTTTACTTGCTATGCTTCTTAGTATGGATATCTGTTGTTGAGATTGCCTCCCTGGGTGAAAGCCTTCTCAACAGCCTATAATCTCTTATACAGGATTGAGGAATATACGTAGTCTGTAAGCTACCGAACCAAAATAAAATATTATACAACATTATACAATTATTGCTGTTTATTATTTTTATTTATTGTGCATAGTATGAATGGGCTACTCTATATCACTATTACTATTGTCATTGAATGTGACAGATTGTAATATATCTCAATAAAGACTATTATAATTAGAAATTCTCCGACAACTTTGGAACATATCAGATAGAATGATAAGTCGTTAGGGTCAGTGTTCCAAAATGTCTTTATGCACCTTTGTGTATCATTTTGATAAGTGAATATAACATTCCTTTATTTCATTTATTTATCTTTTTAGTGAGAAATAATACATTTTGCCACACTTACGTACTAGAGCTGAGTAAGGCACATTCATACCATATGTACAATAAAAAATAAATTAATATAAAATATATATCCATATAGCAGAGGCAAAAACTATTATAAAACCAAAAAAATGTAAATTAAAGAGAAATAAAATAAAATAAAGAAATTCAAAGCAAAAATAAATCAATTACAAGTAAAAGAAATAAATAGATAAATAAAAAACATAAATTAAAAAAAAACATTCATACTTAATTACAATATTTACAATCAGGTGAAGGAAGCTCCCCACGTGTGAAGGACAAGGTGAGACTCTAAGAGATCCCAGCGCTTCTATCTCAACTGCGCCACCGTCATTAGAGTTCGGTGGAGACTGAGAGAGGGCACTAAAGCCTATGGCTTAAGAAAAGTGGATTAAGTTAAATTTAGTTTAATTTTAGTCTAATTAATGATATTTCATGTTAAAAATCTGATTCTAAAGATTTTGAAGTTCATCGATAACCAGTCCATTGATTTATTTTAGAAAGACGCTTATAGCTTTTTTTTTTTTTTTCTGTAGTTGAAAAATGTATTTGAATCTTCTGGTATCCCATGTAAGAAGATATTCTGTAAAATGAAATAAATAAATAAAAAAATGATTTATTAGATTATTCTACATAAATCTAAAAATAAGACCTGCACTGGATCTAACCTATGAAATTTAAAGATGCGTCAAAAGAATTAGTAGGAGAATGGAGTGCATCGATCAATATTTTAAAGAAAATGAGCTGCCAATATACCGAACTCTGAATACATGGTCTAATTAAATGATATAAGCCGAAAACAAAATTTAAGACCAATTATAAAATTCATAACTGAAACAGCCGATAAACTAGCAGATACAAATTTTCTAAATCTATTTTAAAGTTTCTGATGATGCTGTTGCTCAAAATTAGAGGTGTTTTTTTTCCCTTCCTCCAATATTTTATTTATTATACAAAAGACAATATATAAATACAATTTTCAAAGTTCCTTTAATTGCCCGAAAACATTTTAAGGTAAAGGGTTTTGCATGCTGCATGCATATTTTACATTTATAGTCAGATGCCTTTGTTTCTTTATTGGGTGTGGAGGTACCGCCCTGAATTTATAACCAAAATTAGAGGTTATATGTTCCCTAACATTTTATATATTATTATATACATTTATATAATATTATTTATAACAGTTTATATAACTTTGTCAATAAAACTTTTTTTCCTGTTAGTGTGAGAATGAAACAGTTTCAGATCTTCATCAATAGGGGAAGGTTAAGCTAATAATTTTACTTTCCGTTCTATCCAGATTACTTTTTTTCTTCTTATGGCCCTCACGTTTTACAGATTAACGGAATTATAAAACCATTCCCCCGAATGATTTTCGAGTTCTTATAATGGTTGCTAATGCAACAATCTAATTGGTGTTCCATTTAACGTGAGATTCGATTAAAGCAAGGTTGTTTCTTGTCGGTGGTGAATTTCACCGAGGTTGGTACACACTTGCAATGTATACCGATATTTCAAAGAAAGATAAAAAGAAAATAAACAATTTGCTTATAAACTTCTACTAATGCGTTTATAAATATATAGATAGAAATTGTTTGATGTTCCGAAACAACAAGTATAGGCAATTATATTAAAAATCATAAACTTATAAATTGAATTTCATATGATTAGTCTGTTGTAATTTATTATTTTAATCCGTATTTCAGAAATGGCTATATAGAGTGAAAAACAAATTAATTAATTATCACCAACTGGCATAACCAGAGCTCGGATTTTTATGCAATTGCATATTTTGTTTGGATGCAATTTTTGAACTGTAGATACACGAATTGGTGTACTGAGATGCAAATAAACAATTTTTATTTTGCATACGTGACGATAAATGCAGAATGTTGCATATTTTGTTTATTGAAATTAAACTTTAAAAATATAAATAAATAATTAAAATGGGACTTTAACGAACGAATACCAGGTTACGATTGCAGCTTCATTTTTAATTAACAAAATACAATCAATGAAGTAATTCTACCTTCAATATTTGATTCCTTAGGAATATTTGACTCATTTCTTCTAGCCGTTTTTAAAAAAATATTCTTAGTTTCAATTCCAGCTTTTTACTTCTTTTACATGCGTAATATTCATTGTTATTTGTATTGCCTTACCATTCGGCCTTTTAAGTACGAATGGTGAATAGTTTTTGAAACTCGTATTTTTGACATCAATCGTTCAAAACAAATTATTTGTGAACACAAATCGAAACTTTTTGGTGTATATTTCCTCCTATAACACCTGTTGATGTAAAAAGATCAATTTCTTATTTTAAAAATATATCAAACGATGTAAAATTATGTTTTTTTCAGAAGCAAATTTAGAAATCCATTAATTAATTTTGATACAGTCGCTTACTGATTCATTTGCGTTTTATTTATATTTTTATGTTATTAATTAATTTTTAAAAATTTCCAATATTTTTTTATTACTAGTTTACTGTTTTGTGAAAAAAATAAAATAAAAAAAGAAATATTCATATATATTACTAATACTTCTCCTAATTTGGAGAGGATCTTTGAGAGAAAAATCAACCGCACGATAATTGGAGCTATCTGGGATCAGAGTAATAATAATAATAAAGACCAATAAAGAGCTGCCTAAAGAAACTGGTCAATCAATATCTCATGATATTAAGGCACAGAGGTTAAGATGGGAGAGGAATGTAGCTCGGAGCAATCCATCTGGAAGCCTCTATTATTATTATTATTATTATTTAACAATGAAAGAATGAAGAAAACATGGAATGCCAAAAGGCTGATGGATAGACAAAATCAATCGAGGTAGAGAGGCATGTAGATAACTACAAAGAAGTAATCCACGATTGGCAGAGATGGAGTAGGCTTGTTAAGGTGGCAAAAGATCTACAAAGTCTGCAAAGAGAATGGAAAAAAAAAACTGTTTTCTTCAGCATTTTTAATACATTGAATTAGTCCATTCCCAATGCTTTCCTATACTCTGAAGACTTCATTGAACCAGCCCCAACAACAATAATCAAGTTCTGTCAGATCTGTAGATCTTGAAAGTCAATAATTTGGACCGCCGCACTCAAGGTCGAGCTAGCGCTACGGTTGGACATTAAATTTGGGGGAAAAATATAAGTCCCAATTTGGAAGTTTAGCTGCATTATTGACAAACTAATATCGTTTCCCCTTCATGTCCAGTAATTTTTAACTTGATCATCGCATTAATAATGCACTGATGTGAGATAATATGTGAAGAAATAAAAACCATCTTTTTTATATTTAGAGCTGGTTTGTCTGTAATTTTGGTTCAAACCTAACGGTAATTGGAATTAGATACTTCTTTTGAATTCTAAGACAGCTGCAAAATAGGTTTTTAAATTTATCCATAGTTGTTATGACATTTCAAACAATTGCAAACAATTTTGGTCCATTTCGCTAATCACCCGAAAAACAAATATACCCCCCATTATTAAGAAAGATTAGAACTTTTTAAGAAGAACAGTTTTCAGACCTTGCCCCAACCTATCACCTCGGAAGTTATTGAATTAAACACGCGGGAACGTAGAATTTTTAGTGACTACAATTACTTTTTATTTATTTAATTTTTTTTTACCAGCGTGTTCGAGTATTTACTACCTACCTAGGTTTTGACTTAATAATATCTAATTTACTATACTGACCAAATTACAAATAAATAAGGAGTTTAATAGCTAACTTAAAAATAAAAAATAAATATTTTTTGTTATTTCATGAATGTAATTTTATATATTTATATTTTATGTCGTTATGAAATAAGTAATAAATTATACAATATTTAAAAATTTAAATGTTTACAAGAGAAACCACAAGACGTGTATTTTAAACATTATATTGGTATCTACCGTGACTATTTTTACGAAACACTTATTATTTAACATAAACTTATTTGTTTTATTTAAATTAAATATTCTATAAACAATTTTTTTAAATTATTGCTTTAAGTTATCAATTGCTATTCATACCAAATATTTTATGTTAAATAATTAGTGTTTCATGTAAAATACATATTTCACGCAATGTAAGTATTTACTACAGTAAGTGTTTAATCCTCATTAACTTCCGGGCTGATTGGTTGGGGCAAGGTCTGAAAAATGTTTTTAAAAGTTCAAACCTTTCTTAATAATTGGGCATATCTGGTTGTTTAATTAACTATGCCAATCCCTTCCAAGGCTGTCAGGATCTTGTTCATAATAATTCTTGCTTAAGAGCTTGGTGATAAATTTAGGTTGCGTGGACTGTAAAATTAGAAGAAGTTAATGGATTAAAGAAGAGAATATCAAAATTGAATGCTTTATTTTATTTACATGTAGTTTTTATACGAGGTTAAATATAGGTGTGTTGGGATACTTGCATTTATCTTTTTCTTCTAGTGCCATCTTGTTTCTCAATCTTCCCTCTCTTCTTTCTTGGCCCCTTGCCGGCCGCTGTAGGTTTTTACTCCCATTTCTCAAAACAGTGGAATAACGAATTTTCTAACTGGCCAGTCTTGTCAATCTCTCACGCTACGTGAGCTACTACGCTTCCAAAAATGGCGGCTCCACAATAACAACTAAGGAAGATATGCAGTATGTGCGAGATAACAGCTGTGTTGTGGTTTTCTTGATTAACTTCAAATTAAATTTAAAGATGAATTATTGATGTTTTTTTCTCAAAACAAGTTTACCTATGCCAATCCCATCCAAGCCAGTCAGGATTTGTCAAAATAAATATTCTGCTTTAAGAGCTGGTGAGAAATTTATTGCTGTGGACTGTAAAATTAGAGGAGTTATGATTAAAGAAGTGAATATTTTTAAAATTTGATTGCTATATTTTTAGTACATGTAATTTTATACGGAGGTTAAATATAGGTGGGTTGGATACTTGCAATATCTCATTTGTTTCTAGTTGCAAGTCTTGTTCATTTCTTCTCTCACTTCCTTGCTTGCCCCTTTGCCGGCCGCCGTAAGTTTTTTACTCCATGTTTAGTGAATCAGTGGAAAATTAAAAATTTAAACTGCCACCTCTAGTCCAATCTCTCCGCAACGTGAGCGACTACGCTGCATAATGGCGGCGTCACACTAACAACTGAGGTGTATATGCAGTATAACAGCTGTGTTGTGCTTACTTGATTTAATTCAAATATGAAGTTTAAAGATGAATTTTGATGTGTTCCCTAAACACTGGTTTTTCGGGCGATTAGCGAAATGGACCAAAATTGCTTGCAATTGTTTGATATGTTATAACAACTATGGACAAATTTAAAAACCGATTTTTCAGCTGTCTTAGTATTGAAAAGAAGTATCTAATTCTGCCCAGCACATACTGCTAGGTTGGAACAAAAATTATTGGCAAACCAGCTCTAAATATAAAAAAAATGGTTCTCATTTCTTCTCCTATTATCTCACATCAGGTTGCGTGTAATGAAAGCAGAACTGGAGAATGATCTGAGGAGAGGTCATCCAGGGATTTGATTGTGGCATGGGGAGAGGAAATTTGGGAGGTGACAAACATGTCCAGGATATCAGGGCGTTTTTTGAGGGATGTTGGCCAATAGGTAGGATTCATAGGATTGGACTATTGGAAGTTGAGACAGAAGATAGTGTGTTAGCACGGGAGTTGGATGATCGACAACCCCATCGTTGGTGTTTAGCATTGTAGTCTCCTCCAGCAATAAAGCGCGATCCGAAGGATTGAAATAAGGATTCAAGTAAGTTGTAGGTAAGAGTATGACCGGGAGGACAGTATACAGCCGAGAATGTTATAAATGGAAAGGACGAGTTGAAATGATTACTGATGTTGCTTGAATAGCCTCAGTTGGAGTAGAAGGAATGAGAGAATGGGATAAAGATTTATGGACAAGAATGCAAAAACCGGCATGGGAAGTGTTGTCGGGGTGGTCTGATCTATAAGTGATATAGTCACGTATGTAGAAATATGAACGTCGAGTGAAGTGAGTTTTTGTCAGTAGAGCAATATCAATGTGGTTGTCATGATGAAAAATGTCAAGTTCGTCTCGTGGTTGTGTAGTCCGTTAGCATTTCATAAAAGAACAACTGGGGGCTGTGTGTTCATCGTGGGAGATTAAAGGGAATTTTGGTAAGGATTCTTGTGAGGAGGATGATTAGTGGTTTGATATTTTCTAGAAGATCTTTCAGGAAGGAGGCAAGGGTGGAGTTTATTAAGTCGATCGGGTTTTGTTGCTCAGGTGGGTTTTGATCTGGGATTCGTGAGGGACAGCTGTTATGATAAGGAGTCTCTGATGAAGGTTGTACATGTCGTGATGTACTAGGGGCTGGATTATAAATAGATGGAATTTGGGAAGAAGAGTTAATGTGGGCAGTAGGGTGGGAGTAAACCGGAGTTGGATGTTCAGGAGGTAATTTTACTCGTAGAGGTATCTGATGAAGAGGTATTTGCTGACTTTGAAATTTTGACTGAATGTGGGAGGTGTGAGGCTTGGATTGGGAGTTCTGGGTCTTAGGATTGGAAGTCTGAGGCTTAAGTTTGGAAGACTGAGGCGTCTGACGTCGCGGTTGATTCTTCACCATGGTGCCTGAAGATAGTTGCCTGGAGTCCTGATGGAGATGATATGTTGATGTAGAGGGCTGTTGTGAACGACGTGATGCTATCTCGTTCGGCGATTCAGGAAACGTTGCAAAATTTTGAAGTTCAGGTACCTGTGCCTGCGTAGGAATCTTCTGTTCGTGGTTTTTTAGAGATATGTTGTAAGTCCTTTGCTTATAGAACTTCTTATAGACCATGCAACCCAGATAACTAGCAGGATGGTCCTCACCACAGAGGGCACATTTTGCTGGTTCATTCAACGGTTTCTGGCAGGTTTCAGAGGCGTGAGGACCGGCAGATTTGACACACCGCGCTGAGTGATGGCAGTAGTCCTTTGTATGACCTAAATTTTGACACTTGGTGCATTGCACGACTATATGTTTCTGTCTTGGTTCTTAAAATTTTACAGTTTAATGCAACAGTCTTTTGACTTCAAAGATTTCAGAATTGTTCCGGGCTGGTTCTAAATCAATGAAAAATAATGGGAGTAGATATTTGTCGATTTGATGTAAAACAGAAGATATATGTCTTATATTGTGGCCGATAACTTCTAGATCTTTTTTATAGCGGTAGTAGGAGTGGTTGAGTGGAGACCTCTCAGAACCACCCTATAGGTTTTTTCCTCTTTTAATTGATAGAAGTGGAAGTCATAGTTTTATGCTGTCAGATGATTAATAAGTTTTTATAATCTTTGGTGTTTGTGTTAATCTTTGTCATTGACACGAGAAAAACATCTGAAGTTGGTCTGTCCAATCAGGTTAGCTATTTCTTGACTGAACTGCATGAAGTTGTCAATTTTGCTTACATATATCGGTGGTGGCTCAGGTTCGGTGAAAGTCCTAGGTTCAGTGGTGTCCTTATTTTTATTATTGGCTGCAACAGAATTGTTGCTGGATGTTTATGTTAATAGGTGGTTCAGTTTCAGCTTTCATAGCTGAATTATTATTAGTGCTAGTTTTTAATTGTTTATTTTCGTCTGCTTTGAGTGGCTGCTATGATTTAGCGGATTTGCTTTTTTTTTTATTTGGTGAGTTGCCCGCCGACCCGGGGGCAGAGTCGACAACGAGTTCTGTGGCGCTTTTGGAGAGTTCGACTTGTTAAGTACTGAGAATCGTTCTCACTAATTTCGGATAACGGAGTATCTACATCTGATTCATCAATAGAAATATTCTTATCAGAATCCATACCTCTAAATATAAATAAACAAAGGAGAAGAGTGAAAAAAAAGTACCTCTAATAAAAAAAAAATTACAAAATATATACTTAATAACTAATCTATTTACAAATCTATATACAATTATTAAATAAAACATTTTCAATAAGTAAATAAAATAAAAGAGTCAGAGTAAAAAAAAAAAGTATATATGAGTCTGAGGTACGAACTTATGATTGACAACGAGTAATACGAAGCGCCGTGACCGTGACCCTGAAAGATAAGACCCGCTGAGGGGAATTATCTGCCACTTAAACTATCTAGCAAACGAACACCAGTTTAATGTTGCTAATTGTTAATAATAAGTCACTCACCTCACTTAATAGCTTTAAAAAAAAAATTGGGTAACTTTGCTCGCGTCCGTACATTGTACACCCCGGTTATAACTAAATGAGCAATATTGTCGCCGCGAAGACAGTTCAACAACATAGAATCCACCAAAATATGAATCCATCAAAATTAAGGAAACCAAAAGGCCCAGTCAGCACACAGCTTAAGGCTATGTTCTGGAACGCTGGTGGCCTAACTGCTGACAAATTCACAGAATGGAAGACGATCATTACAAAGGAGGATGCTGATTTATATGGGATCGTAGAAGCCGGCTCATCCACTGAAAATATCCAGTTCTACCAATTACCGGGATATCAAACTTATGAACTGCAGAGATCCAGGCAGGTTGCATCAGGAATAATTGTCGCTGCTAAATCATCCCTCAAGGTAACCTTTTCAATTAAAAAGAAGATGGAAGAGGATGATAAATTGGAGGCTGTACAGTTAGATGTTTGGAAAAATAAAATCCATAGGAGGTTTTATGTAATGTACAACCCCCAATGAATAGACCAGACCTATCCTGGCTTGAAGCTCAGTGGGGATCCCAAGACGTTTTGTATGGCGATATTAATGCCCCATCCACGAGATGGGATTATAACCAAACATCAGCCGTTGGTAGGATTTTTGAGGATTTCATTGACTCGAACCCAGTAGAAATTATTAGAAGAGAAGACAACAGCCCAACGTTTATTTCATACCGGGGCAATACTAGCAATCCGGATGCAATTCTGACTCACACGAATTTAAAAAATGACATTCACTGTTCTGTGGAACATGCACCAGGAGAATTAGGACACAAGATATTAAAAATAATAATTAGGACCCATAAGACTAGTGGACTCTCTGAACCTCGATTAGCCAAATGGAACTTGAAAAAAGCTAAATGGAAATTATTTTCCAAGATATGTGATTTAAAGTTAAATGAACATGTAATACAAGGTAATGTTGATGTTATTAATAAGAAAATATGTGAAACAATCTTAAAATGTGCCACAGAAACTATTCCTAGAGGTTGCGTTAAGAAATATTCTCCTTTCTGGAATGCTCATCTGCAGAGATTGAAGGAGGATAGAAATGCCGCCCGAGAAATATATCAAAACAGCAGACAGGAGAGTGATAAAACACGTCTGAAAGCTACAGGAGCTTTACTAAGAAGGGAAATAATTGAGGCTAAAAGAAGCTGCTACAGACAATTCTTGGAAAAGCTAGATTTTAGGAAAGATGGAGTCCAAGCTCACCGCTTCCTTTCTAAAATCAACAAGAACACAGAAACTAAGAAGAATAATCCTTTTGTTACGGCGTCCGGAAAAAATCTTACATCGGATTTGGCTATTGCCAAGTTCTTCTGTTCATATTACTCCAAGGCTAGTAATTACCATACAAGACCCATTCAGAAAGTGAAATTTAAAGAATCTGCAACCTGTCTCAATGAATCAGAAACGTCGATTTTTTGTTCCCCATTCACTGCTACTGAGTTAAATTCAGCTATTGAAAAGATGCCATGTAAAAAAAGCGCAGGGCCAGATAATATCCTTCCTGAATTTATAAAACATCTAGGGAAGTCTGCGAGGGCTATTCTCCTGCGGTTTATGAACAAGATCTGGAGAAAAGGATTGCCAAGTGCATGGCGGAAGACTGAAATAATCCCTATCCCTAAGAAAGGTAAGACTCCAAACAAACCAGAACACTGTAGACCAATCGCCCTCACCAGCATGCTCTCAAAATTGTTTGAACGACTAGTATTGTCTCGACTTGAGAATTTCATGGAAAATAAGCGAGCTATCTCTGACAAACAAGCAGGATTTAGAAAACACAGGAACACGGTGGAGCACATGGCATACCTTTCACATGAAATAAAAAATGGTTTCCACAGAAAGCAAAGTACATTGGCGATTTTTGTAGACTTTAAAGCAGCATTTGATAAAGTCTGGAGAGAAATGCTGTTACTAAAAATTAGAAATATGGGTGTGGCAGGTAATATGTTCAAATGCATTTATTCTTTTTTAGCGCAGAGACATATCCGGGTAAAATATAATGGTGTAGTTTCACCTTATAAACAGACAAGAAAAGGAGTCCCCAGGGTGCAGTTTTAAGTCCAATTTTGTTTAACATTATGATTAATGATGTAATTGAAATACTAGAAGCTATTCCCGGAGTTCAAACACTTCTCTATGCAGACGACTTAGTTATCTGGGCTACTAGTAGCCACATGAAAGCTATTGAATGTTGCTTAAATAATGTTTTAATATCATTACATAAATGGACGGTGGACAACCAGTTTGAGGTTAATACTATCAAAACTCATTATCAAATCTTTACCCTCTCGACTAAAAAACAAGAAGTAGATATTATATATAATAATGAGAAGCTGACTCAGACTGATTCTGCAACATACTTGGGTATAAAATTAGACTGCAAACTTACTTGGAAGTACGATTTAGATAAATTAATTGAGCAAGAAGAAGGCAGATTAAGCTTGCTAAAAAGACTGGCAGGAATTAAATGGGGCGCTCACGAAGAATTACTAACCCTGGCATACAAGTCATACATTAGACCTGTAATGGAATATGGTGGTGAGATATTATTGACTGCATCAGAAAACTCACTGCATGCCTTGGATATGGTGCAAAACAAGGCTTTGAGACTGATTACAGGGGCTGCGAAATCCACACCAATTGCAGCACTCCAGCTACAAACGGGAATAGAACCACTTCAAACAAGGAGAGAAGTAGCAGCAATCTGCCTTACAGAGAGAATGAAAAGACTAGGTTTGAAGTACTGGGCTGCTCAAGAAACATCTGTCCAGCGCCTCAAGACGCAAAAACCACTAAGAGTAAAAGTTATAGAACTACTGGAAAGAAATCACCTAGATCTAGGCATGAGTCTGCCATTTAATAAATGCAGTGACCATCAAAGATTTATTGCAGAGGCACGGCTAGATCTAACACAACCAGTAAGGAAACACCAAACACCTGAGTGGGAATTGAAAGCTCTTGCTTCGGAAACAATAAATAGCCGCTACTCCGAGCAGAACTGGCTCCACGTATACACCGACGGCTCCGCTCAAGCAGCTACGCGGAATGCAGGAGCAGGAGTATACTGCCAAGATTTCATGTTATCCATCCCTGCTGGTAGCCGGGGAACAAACTTTGATGGAGAAGTCAAAGCCATTTCGGCAGCATTGACTGCAATAGAAAAAGAACTCACCTTTTCCCAAGTTGTGATCTTTGTCGATTCACAAGCAGCCATACTGTCGATCTGCAATGGCCTGGACCATCCTGATATCACTAGTGCCAGAAATCGGATTAATGACTTAATTAAAAAAGGAATCCGAGTGGCTTTCCAATGGGTTCCAAGCCATTGCGGGCTACCAGGAAACGAAAAAGCTGATGAGCTCGCACGGATCGCCTCGGAAATGCCACAAACTAATCCCCCGCTGCCCTACGAATCTGTTAAAAGGATTTTAAAATCATTTTACAAGGAAGAGAATAAGATTTGGCAAAAGCGACAGGCAGCGGGGAAAAAATGGGAATGTTTAACAGAGGAGCCGATAAAACAAACCAAAAATAGGAAAGAATCGGTGGCAAACTTCCGCATGGCAACAGGGCACGATTACCTGCAAAGGCATTTACATAGGATCGGAGTGGTAGAAAGTCCTGTGTGCCCTCTTTGCCAACAGGACGAGATGTACGACGTGCACCTCCCAGTTTGCCCCGCTCTGTCAGATGTCCGCAGTACTTCTGATGGGATCGGAACAAATGTAAACAAACGATTCATGGCGGAATTGTACTGGGCTGCCAGAAGCCGAATGGCCTAATAGCCAACGGCAGGGCGTTGAATAAAAAAAAAAAAAAAAAACTCACCTCACTGATTGTAAAGTAAAATTGTTAAACTGTTTAGAAACTCACTGTTTACAAAGTCTGAGAATAGGATTTCAGATAATAACCAGATGAAAAAGTAGCAAAGACAGAACGATAAGAATATTTGACTGCAGTTCCATATACAAGTTAAAAATCAATTTTAGGGTGTTTTTTTGCTGTTAAGAAAATATAAAAATAATATCTAATATCTAAATTGGAAACCCTTAAGTGTATAAATAATTATAACAGTTTAAATATACAATAAGAAAAAATGCCTAATGTCTAATATATAAATAGTATACAACTGAATCTTGAACAGAGATTGCGACATGCATCGATAAAGAAGGCGATGTAATCTGATGAAGTCTAACAGCCGAGTGTACAAGCAAGGAAGACTCTTCCGTTATTTACAGTTCCCTACAGGGGAAAGTGATCCGAGCTGATTGTAAATACTGACTTGCGAAGGGCACTGGTCCACGAGTCCTCCAGAAGGATGGCTCAATGGGATCATTATACCGCTCCAGTTCGACCTTCCCCGCTCAGCAATAAATAGTCTGATCCTCTCCTATTGTCGGCTGCAGTAGGCTTTTCTCTACCGTCAGAGTGCCATGTTCTTTGATCTGCCGCTTTGAAGTTTTAATTAGTTCCATCTTAAATTAAGCAACTTCTTATATTCCTTGTTTCCGAAAACGCACCTCAAACAAATAATTACTTTTTTTTTTTGTCCTCCTGGGATCAACAGAAAGGTTCTTAGTAGAATCTTGGTTTTGACAATATCTGTAGAAAATTGATTACCATTAGTAACCCTAGAAAACCATGTTAATATTTGTTTCAAAGTAGTTTCGCTTGTCAATAAATTATTTGAAGGAAACGCATAATTTACTCTCTTTAATAAACTTAAAAATCTGTTCGAATTTTAAATAATTTAAATATTATTTGCGCTTCTTCTTCGACGTTAACTATAGTAACTGCAAACGAAATAAATCTCTGTATTGTATAAAAAAAAGTTTAATGACCGTATCATATTTTATTTTACATTTACGAAACGAGACAGACCGTAACGAATATACCACACTTCTTATTCCTAGAATTATTTCTCCCTTTTTTTTGGTTACAAATTGACAATAGGAATACTTATAATTATATAATAATACAAATATATACCTCCAGCCATAGGTGTCCTTGAAAGAAGGTCGTACTGACTCGACTCACAAAAGGACACTTCTTGGGAAAAGGACTCACTGAAATATAATTGAAGTTTACCATACTTTGATCACTAAGGAATAAATCCAGATCACGACGAGCTGGTTGAACTTCAATAGAAACAAACGATATTACAAAAAAGTCTTTTGTATACTAACCAAAAAAAGTAAAAGTTGATTAATTTACTGAAAATTACATGAAATCTAAGAGAAGGCAATAAGTTCCATGCCAGTAACGTTTGGCATCGACTAAACAATGGATTATGAATTAACTTTTTTAATAAAACCTAAAAGTTGTAACCTCATAAAGATGTTGTATTAACTCATATTCCGTGTGATCAATTTGCCTTTCACATTTCACAGCTGTTACATTGTTATATTTTATATTAATTTTAATTTTTTAATGTGATTAAATAAAATTTATGCTAGACAATTTCTGTACTATTCTCTTCATTTCCTCTAAGTTTGGGTCAAATTGAACAAGCCGTTTTCAAACTATAAGCGTTTTAAATAATTGTTTAATAATCCAAAAACTGGAGTCTTTTTTTTTTAAGTTGTGGATTGAATTTGATAGACTTGATACTTACTTAAGTATCTGTTAACTAATCCCTAACTTCTCTCCAAATAGAACACTTTATTTAACTTTTATTTTTATGTTTACTTACTGAAGTATATATATATATATATATATATATATATATATATATATATATATATATATATATATATATATATTTTTTTTTTTTTCTTTGAAATCTCCTTATTATATTTTATTTTGAACTTATTTCTATGTATCCTTTTATTATTACTTTATTTAATCATATGTCCGTATATTATATACGGTGTCAATGTGTTCTCTTAATTATATTATAACTGTCCTTGATTGAGGCAGATTTTAATATTTTTCAATAAAAAAGTTAAAATAAAAAATGAAACAATGTTTTAGTACAAATCTGATTATTAGGAAACATGTTACCTTTTTGAACTTCAAAAGAGAGATATTTTTCAAACAGGGGATATGAAAAAAAAAAGATGAATAACTGTACTTAATGAGAGAATTTGGAATTATTAAAAATTAGCTCGTAATGTAAAAGTTGATTGAATATATATATATATATATATTTATATTGCTGTTTTAAATAGTACAATTTAAACATAAAACCTTTAAGTACACTTGGGTTTAGCCTATAATGAATGACAAGACGGATCATAAGAAGCTGCTTTCAACCTTGGTGTAGTACTACATAAAGTGACGGATCGATTACTTGATAAAAGTCCGTACTGTACAAGGTAAGTCTTTTACGATCGAGGAAGTCCCGTTTGACCTTGACCTTCGTGATCTGATTCGCCTCTTCATTTTTTTTCTTGTTTTGTCTTGCGACCAGGGCAGGTAATAAGTGGTTATTGATGGGCTATAAAGGCGGATAATGCGGAGTTGAGAAACTTATCGGCCATATCAGATCCTTTCCCCACATAGCGTGGCGCAACCCGGGTCAAGTGAGAGGATCCCTGCGCATCCCGTGCGCCCCGGCATCTGTCTCACGGCCCACCCCTATTAGCATAACATCTTCCGTCCTTTATAATTGGTCCTATTCAACAGCCGCATTTTTGGACGGCGCTATCAGTCGCCTGTCTTGATAATCCATGGGCCAATGAAGAAACTGGGTTCGAGGATGATTTGTGCTTAACTGAGACTGGCTTTTTTCGTTTCGGTAAAGATGAAACCTACTTTTGTTTTCAAACTCGCTCAGAAATGAGATATGCAGATCGTTTTAGTCACCATGTTCATTTAAAGTCCATGCAGAACCCACCCATTTTTTTTTCGCTTTGTCCACCACCGTTGTTTCAATCTTAATTAGTGTTGCCCAAAATCGGTATTGGTCGGATTTACTGAAGTTAACAGCTCAAGAGCTCAAATTGTCGAAAAAATCGAATTACCTAAAGCGACCACCGAGCACTTTGCAAGACCAAGACCAAGAATGCCATACTCATGCAAGACCAAGACCAATACTGATAAAAAAAAATCGTTTTAGTGAATGTAATTTAGGCAAAATAGTTACTAATACTTGACAATTTTAGTTACACTATATAAAGAATTGGCAGAACCAATATACTTTGGCATTTAACTTTTCCAATTTGTCATTTGGGTTTATTTAGGGTTTTCCTTTTTGACAAATTACATTAATATCGCTATAGTAATAGGCTAATAGATAACTGCAAGACTGTTGCGAGACTCTGGCGCAAGACCAAGACTGAGTGGGCAAGACCAAGACAAATCTGGGTCTCGCATTTGGGCAACACTAACTGTATTGAACAAACTCCGTTATCATATATGAGGCAATGCTATAAAAATAGTTTGGCTCCTAAAATAGATTATAATTCCTTCTATTAAAAAATATGTTTGGACTCCATATTGATTGTACTATAATTATAAGTTGCTTCTTGATGAAACGGTTTTATTATTATGATGATTGATGATTGATTAGACACTTATGCATGACCACTCGTCTTGGTCTCACATTTGGGCTACACTAATCTTAATTTATCAATTGTAATTTTTTTTATTATTTATAAATATAGTGTAATTAGTTTTGATTATTTTAGTTTCCATAAATTCATAGTAAATATATGTAACTTATGAAAACTAAAATAATCTGAATTAATTAAATTATATACCGAATTACATTATATAAATAATATTTTAAAAATATGTCAATCTATATACAATACAACAAGTTAAATGTTGAACTATTTTAGTGGTCTATGACTAATTAAAATTTTTAAAGATAATAGTGTAAAATAGCTCATGAAGCCTAAACGTGTAGCAATCAAAGGATAGTAAAGAAAATTAATTTTTTACGACACTTGTCCAAAAATCATTTCAGGAACAAGTAAATTTTATATATCCCTTATCATACTTCAAAATCAGTAACGACAGACTAATTTAAATTGAAACAACGGTTTTAGTATTCATAAATTTAATTCCATACATTACCTACTTAATAAGTTAATAATATACAGTAACGAACTCTTCCACATCTATTATGAATTATGTAATAAATTGTAATATATACATATATAGTTTTATTTTTTTTATACATTATATACGTTATACGTTCATTAATTAATTGTAACATAAGGCGAAAATGACCCAGATGTTTGTTAAGCCCGAAACTATTTGTAAATAAATAAATATTCTGTTTCGTGTAATTTAATGGCTTTAGTTTAGTTTATATTTTATGTCTAATGTAGGTTTTTCTTACTGCGCCAGCAACCCAATAGTAATCCCACTATTATTATTACATGTTTTAGGTAATAATTTAACCACAGGCGTGCAAACTATATTATAGCGTAATGTATTGTACCTATATATAAATAAATGATAATTCCATTAAAAAAAAAGTTGTTATTCTGCCTCCTTACAGATACTTTTTTCAAAGAAGCAAGTCACTAATATTTTTTTCTTCTTCCATTTGTTCGACAGACCACTACTGATCCCTGGCTTCCTCCAATAACTTCCACTAATCTGCACCTTGTTGGACAGCAGTACTCCAGTCCCTGACCCCCAGGATCGTCCGGAAGAAATCACTAATCCAGCTCCTCTTTAGTCCTCTGCTCGTATAGAGAGATATGTTAGCGATTAGTGTTATTGATAAGTGGACGATTTTAAGGAGGATTTATAGTTCAAAATGAACACAAAAAGGCTTCATACGAAAATCAAATTAATGTATATATATATATTTAAAGGTTCCCACTAGTGCATTGCCAGCACTAACTCATTTCCTCTAATTATCCTTACAAATACAATCTCCTCTTAGCGTGAGATACATTCAGAATCATTATAACATCATTATTAGTTAGAAAGTAGACTAGTTATTATTTTAGATAGCAATTAGACCAGTTATATTATATTGACTGTCATTTTTCAATATAGTTTCTTCGCTAAGTCATTTGGCGTTGATGATTATTTAATTATCTTGTATATATATATATATATATATATAAAATGATTGAAGTACCAACCTAGAACTTACAATCAGAAAACAAAGATTAAATCTCTACGGACGTATGGATTTTCGAATGAAGCAGTATAGGCTTTATAAACATATTTTCAGTCATTTTTGGAACTGTAAAAGTGATGGTAACTTTGTTAAAGATATGAAGAAAGAGCTCATAAGATTAATATCGCAGAAGAAGATTAAACATCAAAAAAAGATAAAGTAATATAGAGAAAAATATAGAAAGAACAGTTTTAAATGGAGTATTCCTATGGAGAAAAAGAAAAATCAATAACTGTAAAATTATACACCTACTGCTAGAGGAAATGCCTTATTTAACAATTTTACATGTTATAGGTTTTTTTTTTCAGTAAAATTAGTATTTTTTTCAACCAATTTCATTTTTTTCCCAACCTATTTTAATATAAAAATATCAAACAAAATTATGAATTTGCTTGAAAAAATTATGAAATCGGTTGCAAAGATTATTAATTTTACTAAAAAAACCTATAACATGTAAAAATTTTCAATAAGACCTTTGCATTAATTTCATGAGGTTTCATTATGAAAAACACATGTCGAATTTGAAGGGGATTAGATTTAAGGAATTAGAAAATTCCCTCTCACTATTTATTTATTTATTTTTCTATCCTGTACATCACAGTCTAAATTATTCGGCGGGATTGTTACGGCTAGTGTTGCACAAATACAAGACCTAGATGAGTATTGGTCTTGCCCACCCAGTCTTGGACTTGGTCTTGGTCTTGCGCGAGAGTCTCGCAGTTACCTATTAGCATATTACTATGAAGAAATGACTGTATTTTTTAGAACGAAGAAACCTAACTAAGCCCGAAAGAAAAATAGAAGAATTAAATGCATAAGTATGTTGGTTATACCAATTATTTACATATAGTAACTGAAATTGTCAAGTATTAGTAACTATTATGCCTTAATTTTTATTCAAAAAATCCATTTTTTTTAACCAGTCTTGGTCTTGGTCTTGCAAGAGTTAGGCGGTCTTGGACCAAGACCGATTTTGGGCAACACTAGTTACGACAGTTGTCAAACATAAGTGGTGATAGTTCATTCCTACAGAAACAGAATCCGGAATTTTTTTTTGAGAGATAGTGGGTCTCCATCTGCATCTTCACAAGGTTCAATCGCCAGTCGATTATGCAACAAGCAACGAAGTAGAGATATATATTCTAATAATTCATTAAAACAAAAACAGTTATTCATAAGATTGGTTGAACGAGGTCTTACAATATATGATACTGCAAGACTGATTTGTGACTGATGTTCTGCGTTGAAAAATAAATAAATAAATATACAGATCTGTTTCCTTTCGAATTCCACATGAGTTCTTCATAACCATATCTCATTAAATTAATTGTATGAAAGCGGTTGAAAAAAAAATATAAAATTGGTAGAAACAATTATGAATTCGTTTGAAAAACTTATGAAATTGGTTGAAAAAATTATACATTTCACTGAAAAAGCTATATTCTCTTTTTCCTAATCTGTCGTAGTCTGCAACTGCTATAAGTAGTCCAATGAGCAGGAAAGTCGTAATGGGAAATAATCAATGAAATTATACTAATAAACCATAAAGAAATAATAAGTTTTCAAACGGTAAATAATTAATATAACTCATTAAGAATTAAATTAAGTTAAATAATTGTAATTTTAATAAAATAATTGTTTTCTAAATTTAGTTTAAAAATTAATATTTTATTTTGTTTTATTAAAAATTTATAATTATACTGAAAAATGTAGCTGGATGAGAGACCTTGTTCCTTGACAAACCATGGTAATTTATTCAAACCAGGTACTGCTGCTGGGTGCTATCCGTCCCCATTCCTGACATGTCAGTTTTATTACTTTAATCAGACAATCTGCTGATTGTTAACAGTTTTCGATAGGTGCATAATAATATTCAAAGATAAAAAATAATTAAATTAAATTAATTAATAATTAAATAATCTGTTTTTTTCTCTCTTTTGTAAAAAAAGTTAATTTTTACATTAGATCTTTTGCATTAACTAGTAGGGATAGGTAAAATAGTCGTAGTTTGTTAGTTGCTAATCTGCTAAGGCAAAATAATATAAAATACATTATGCTCCATTGATTTATCGAAATTAATTTGATGAATTTAGTAATGATGAAAATACAAATACAATGAATCCTTTCTTACTTATGAACATCCTTCCATCAATCAAAACTTAATTTACCTAACCGAATCAGAGTTAGGAAAATTCTCTCCTCTAATTTTTACTTTCATTTACTTATATATGTAATATATTATTCCATTGTGGAATATTAATCCATTATCATATAATCCTGAAATTGTTCGAATTTGACATTTAAACGGAAATAAACATCTTGAGGTTCCCTGAGTCCAAATAACCAAGTCCCGAAAAATGGTCCGAAAACCGAATAAACCCGATCCCACCCAAGCTTAACCGAAAGGTTGAATGGTTTCCGTACGTAACACGTGCTTAATAAAACGCGTACTCTGATAAAATTATAATTACACATACATCTACGATTTTCATAAATTCTATTATTGGTATTATTTGATATTTAATTGTATAGATGAGAGAAATATAAAAATTAAAATTTGTATATATATATATATATAGTTAAGCGTCGTCGGACTTGAAAAATAAAAAAAAAAGAAGGAAAGGGATAGAGATGCAACACACACGGCTTCTGAATAAACACTGCTTTATTCAATCAGTAATTCTCCTTATATACATTTGGCATGTTTGTTTACATTGCCAGATGGTATTAAGGCTGATATCGCCAGTCTCCGGTCTTTATCTCCCCCCCCACCAGTTTAGGAACAGGCTTTTCGGAAACTTAAATAATCATAGATCGGAGCCAACGATGACCAGCCTTAACACTTTACAATTGTTCTTACAATATACCCTTAAAAGATAGTAAAACTCACTTCCAATCAGCTGGAACGGGAAAAGAAAAAAAAATAAATAAAAAAAACACAGAAACTAAACACAACACTTGAGAACTCTTAATAACCTACACACAAAACAAAAAAAAAAACTACAATTTCCTCTACAGTATCGCTATAATTCTATTTACATGAAATAATAAAAAAAAAATTACACAATTTTTATGTTTTGACAGGCAAACAAAACATATATTTTTTTTTTTTTTTATTACAGCGGTGAGGGTACTACGAATCCGTAGGTCTATGGTCCGGTTCTATCATTGGGAGCTTTAATTGTTCGATTGAACGGTTCTCCTCTTCTGGGCTCATTAACGCTTTCGATAGTTAACAGATTATGCTCCCTAATAGCAACCACTCTGAATGGACCCTCGTACCGTAGCAATTGTTTCCCTCTGTTGGTTCCCAATCTCCGGTAAACTATTGTTCCGATTTTTAGTTCCCCCATTTGGTCGCGTACCTGCACATTCTGCCTCTCCACCCGCTTCTTCTTTTCCCGCTTAATTCTCGCCGTTATCTTTCCCCATGTTTTCTCTACCTCTACCCTATTGCTCTGAATTTGATCTACTAACGGTTCGGTAATCGTAGTTTCCCCATAATCCCGCCTTGGCCTGCGCATCCCGAATAGAACTTCTATGGGTGAAAATCCCGTTACGGAGTGGATCGAGTGGTTATAGGCTGTTACCGCCTTCCTCATTGCCACATCCGGCTCCAACCCTTTTTCCCCTGATATACACGGATGTGGTCGCTTAGTGTGCTGTGCAACCGTTCGATACCGCCTCTACCTTTAGGATGTCCTGGGGTGTTATAATGCCACGCAATCTCCAATCGCTTCACCTCCTCCCTAATCGCGGCATTGTCGAACTCCCTACCACCGTCCGATGTAATCCTCTCGGGGACCCCATAGAACTGCACCCAGGTTTGTAGGGCTTCCGCAACTGCATTGGCTGACTTATCCATCACTTGATGTGCCATCGCCACTTTGCTGAATATGTCGATTACCGTGACCCACTTGAACCCTTTCCAGGTGAATGTGTCAATCTGGAGGTCCTGTAGCGGCATATTCCCTGTAGGTGTCTCCTCCTGAACTCCTCTGGGGGGGGGGTGTCGATCGTATTTTGTGCGCATGCATATCTCACATTTCCCAATGATTTCCTGGATGGATCTCTTCATGCCCCACCAGAAATACTTTCGACGTAATGCCTGCAGCGTCTCGTTCACGCCTCGGTGATTGGTTTTCCCCTGGTGATATGCCAATGTGATTGCTTGCTGCTGCTCTTCGTCTTGTATCGTCTCTACCGCATACTTGCACCGGATGAATGTCCTGTCCACACCTATTCGCTCGGACCTCCACATTCGCTTTATCTTATCCCATACCGTATTGTTTCCCACGTATAGATAGTGCGTTTTACCCGCTTCCGAGGCGTCCCTCAGTGCCGTACAGATTTGTTCTTCGCTTACCCGGGTTGCGACCAAATGACGCGGATCCTACTTCTCCCATACCTTCTGAAATCGATTTTCATGATTCCGGCTGTTCGTGTCTTCCAGATCACCTGACGGTGTTTGTCGTTCACGATCTCATCTATTTCTTCCATCTCCGCTGCCCTTTCCTCCGCTGAGCTCTCCTCTTCTGGGGACTCTCCCCTGTCCTCTACACCTGCGGTATCATTTGCCCCTTCGCCATCGGGAGTCCATTCACTCAAGAATTGACGCACGTCCCGCGATGGTCCTCCCCTGTCCTCTTCAACCGCGTTGATCATGATGGCCCTAGAGAGCCAGTCTGCCACCACGTTTTCCTTTCCCGGCTTATACACCACCTCTATGTTGTATTGGCTAAGGATCTCCTTCCATCTCGTGACCCTAGCTGAGGTTTCCTTGAGTTTTCCTACCCACTGAAGGGGTTTGTGGTCGGTATGGACTCGAAACTTTCTCCCGAATACGTATGGCCTGAAATGGTCGATAGCCCACACTATCGCGAGTAGCTCCCTCTCCAAAGCGCTGTACCTTGATTCCGCACCCGTAAGCCGACGGCTCGCGTATGCTATCGGACGTTCCCCTCACTACTTCCCTGAGACAAAACGGCCCCTAACGCATATTCGCTCGCGTCGGTGGTTATGTTGAATTGCTTTTCAAAATCCGGGAACGCCAATACAGGCTCTGCCTGCAACCTACTCATGCATTTCCGGATATTGTTCTCCATTTCCGGTGTCACCGCAATCTTCGCGCCTTTCTTGAGCAAATTGTTAATAGGTACCAAATACTCTGCCATCTCAGGTACGAATCTCCGGTAATAGTTAAGCGTCCCGAGAAGCCTCCGGATCCCTTTTAAGTCCCGTGGTACCGCCATCCGTGTGATTGCCTCCACCTTTGCTGCATCCGGTCTGACCCCCTCGCTAGAGATAGTGTGGCCTAAAAAATTAATTCGCGTTTGCCCCAGCAGGGACTTCTCGCTCGACAATTTCAGCCCGAATTGCCGCAGCCTTTCGAAAACTGATCTCAGATGCCCCACGTGTTCGGCTTCCGTTTTACTGAAGATCAGCAGGTCGTCCATGTACACTTGGCATACCGCGTCATCGATACCCCTCAAAAACTCGTCCATCAGACGTTGAAACGTTATGGGCGCGTTCTTCAGACCAAACGGCATTCTGGTGAACTCATAATGCCCCCTTTCAAACGTAAACGCCGTCTTATGTTGATCTTCTGGGTGCATCCGTATTTGGTGATATCCCGCTTTGAGGTCCAATGTGCTAAATACTACTGCCCCACTTAACCTATCGAGTATATCTTCGAATCTGGGGATCGGGTACTTCTCATCCAAGTATTGTCATTCAATTTCCGATAGTCTATTACTACCCTATATCTTTCCTTGTTATCCCCCGGCACTGCCTTCTTTTTCACCGCCCACAGGGGACTATTAAATGGTGAGGTACTATCGACGATGATCCCTTGCTCCTTTAGGCTGTCTAATTCCTCCCGAATATGCTGCCTCAGCGCCTGCGGGTATCTCCTTTCCTTCACGTAGGTTACCCTATCTTGCTTCAGTGGGATTTCATGCACCGTCCTCCCCGTTACTCCCAATACCTCGCCTTCCCTGAAGAAAATATCTCTGAACTCCGTTTGTAGCGACTTCCTCCAGTCCTCTACCCTGTTCACCGCTCCTATCCGTACCCTTCTTTCTCTCGCGACCCCTACGCATTCAAACTTCCTCTTTCCCAGCCTAATACTCCAGGCTCCCCTATGGTTTCTGATGCTCGCCCCTACCTGCCCTAACAGATCGCACCCTACTATGACCTGGTATTCCCGTGTCATGTTCTCCACCACATGCACCCTTAGCTCACCCTCTTTCCCTGTCCACCGATCAAGCCCAATTATCGCCTCCCCCTCTACGCTACAGGGACCACCCAGAGTGATCAGCTGGCAGTCGCATTTCTGTATCCGGAGTACCCTCTCGCTCCCGCACACTTTCCCTAACGCCCTTCGGGTCATGATAGTGCTCGAGCTACCCGTGTCCACAAGACACTTTACTCCCCCGTCTACTTCAATAATTGGCAACCAGCATGGCTTACCTCTGACACTGTTGCATGTTGCTGTGCGGTCGCCTCTCTGCTGACACACTCCTCAGATGTCGCCCCGCTTCCTCCTTCCTGCCGCCGCTCGTCGCTGCTCGCTCCGTTGGCTGCGCCTACCTCCTTCACCTCCGCTGCTGCCTGGTTCATCCGTCTCCGTTCCTGACGTTCCTGACTCCTCGGTTGCCTCCTCCGAAGATCCGTCCCTCTGCTGTACCCTAGCTCGCCTTTTCATTTTCTGCACATTCACCTCCATTGGTTCGTCCTGAGGTCTCTCCCTCCTGCGAAATATGTATGGGCACTGTCTTGCTATGTGCCCTTCGGTCCCGCACTCGAAGCATCTAGTGCGCGGACACTGCGCTACTAAATGTCCCGGCTTCCCACACCCGTGACATTTTCTCTCTTCCCTCCGGGGACCATTCCTCGGCCTCGACGACTGTCCGGATCTTCTTTCCCCCATCATGGCTTTTTCTCCACTCTGCTGCCTTGTGTCCCTCTTCCTCCAACCTGTCGGGGCTGTCCGTGGTCGTCTATCCGTCACTCGGATCCATCCCGGTTCCTCCACGTCCATCCGCGTCTCTTCCTCTCTTGCGCTTAGGTCGATCATCTCCTGGGCACATTCGAGGAACGATCGCTCTCTGGGCAGTCCGTCCCTCCTCCCCGTTTCCTTAGCCAGCTGGACTTTCAGTATTGTCGAAAGGAACTCCATCCTGGCTTCAACCTCTCCCACGCTCATCGTTTCCCGCATCTTCTCGGTTATGCGGTTGTACTTTGCCACGAGTACCCCCGCGTACTGTCCCCTCGTCTGTCGTTGGGACCGCCGCTCCCTAAACATTTGGAAGATGTCCTCTTCCGGCGTCCATCTACCTCCTCCAAAAGCTTTCTTCAATCGCTCCTTAATCACCGGCCATGGAGTCTCCTCGTCCGCTTGAATCTGGTTCAGGACGTTCCTCCTTACTCGGCACACAAGAGCTGCTTTTAGTGCTTCTGCGTCCCCTAGGTTCACCAGGTCCTCCGCCACCTTTACCTCGATTCTTGACATGAGGCGATCTCCGCCTTTCAAAAAATGGTTGAGCTCACCTACCTCGCCTCCGAAGCGTTCCAGGTCCGCAATGGCCCTCCGTAAGTCCTGCGTAGTTGTTGCTCTTATTTTCATCCATTCCAAGGCGTTGGCGTGCGCTTCTGCCAACGTGTCCCTTGGTAAGGGAGGAATCTCCTGGATCTGAGGGATCTGTGCTACCTGAGGGATTTGAGGTATCTGAGGTACCTGAGGCGTGATCTGGGGTACCTGGTTGATCTGAGGAATTTCCTGAGGTTGAGGAATTTCCGGTGCGCTTAATACTCCCGGTCTAATTAAGCCCTCGGTCGGCATCTCTCCTTTTCCTTATGGCTAAACACCAACAAAAAAAAAATATACTTAGAAAAAAAAATTACTTCCCTGACGTTTTCCCGGGTTTCAACACCAGTTAAGCGTCGTCGGACTCAAAAATAAAAAAAAGAAGGAAAGGGATAGAGATGCAACACACACGGCTTCTGAATAAACACTGCTTTATTCGATCAGTAATTCTCCTTATATACATTTAGCATGTTTGTTTACATTGCCAGATGGTATTAAGGCTGATATCGCCAGTCTCCGGTCTTTATCTTATATATATATATATATATATATATATATATATATATATATATATATATATATATATATATATATATATATATATATATATATATATATCAATGAAAATTAATAAAAATATCTATAATGAAGTATGAATAAATTTTGCGGTCTTTTTTATAGCGGTAATCTTGTCAAAATAAAAATATTTCATGTCACCTAATTATTTATTATAATAAAATAAATAATTAAAATGCATAGCCGTAAAAAGAAATGGTTAGTATAAAAAAAACATAAATACAATACAGTAGACACCTGTTAAATGATTTGGTAATTAATTGTTTTAAATAATATTTTTTACCGGCTATAATTTTTACTTCCACTTTCCTTTACCTAAAAATACACATTTCTGATGAGAAGTAAGTGAGAGTTGTGTGATGTGCGCACAGCAACAGATTTTTTATATAACTCTAGCATTATGTTACCTTTTTACCCATTTGTTCACCGATGATCAGCTAGTATTAATGATTCTATTTATTATCTTTAGTCACTCATTTTATTATTCTTGAACCAATATAATTTATTTGTCTTTGAAGGTCCCGCGATAGCATGTTGAGTAGCTATCTTAAATCTCAAATAGCCTCGTCTATCTTTGTTTCATATTCGTCATGAACTATTGGAAGCGTTATCGTAGCACCGGATCGAATTACTTTACGACGAAGAAATAACAACCGTTTGTTACCTTGCTATCATTTCCTACATCCCAGATCGTTATTATTATCATAATTATTATTAATTATAATAGACTTAAGATACTTGAGTTTATTAACGTATTGAAACATTTTCGATCTTGCCTCTTATTATGTCTTCTTTATCTTTATCTATCAATATATTTTATTTTTCTAATCGCCGATTATTCTTAGTTCTTAATGTTTATATATTATCATCCTTGAGAAGAAACCTCATCTTCGCAATTATGGTACATCTATGTCAAAAATTTAGGTGAAAAAACGATCCTTTGACCTGGTGTGTTTCACCAGTTTAAGTAGCTCGTTATTGTTGTCAAGATATTTTAAAACCAGTTGGAAGGAATTATATTATAATAATTACCATTTATCATAAGATAAAAAAGCTTTCCTTTCTCCGCATCTATGAATCGTGATCACTATTGATTTTTCAATCTTTCGGAGATTCCTTTGGCTGTAGGATGTATTCAAGAAATTTTTATTTTGCCGTATAATAGTTTACTTGGAATATTTTATGTTTTGTAAGAACAAAAATGTTTTAGTTATAATATTTTAATTCGCTTACATCTTATTCTGTTTCATTTTTAGTCATTGTCCGTAAACCAATGACTTCCTGTCCTTCAGTATCCTTTAACAACACCTCACTTATTCCTGTTGAACAAATCCGTTACCTAGGACTCCATCTGTACAAACGTCTAACTTGGAATCCTCATACCAGACTGAAACGACAGAAGAACGACAGCTCGACGTTTCCGACTACTTCAACACTTACTAGACAAACGCTCTAACCTACCAATTAATTATAAAAGACTCATTTACATGACTATAATAAGGCCTATTTTGACTTACGGAGTTGAGCTATGGAGCTTCACCAAACCTTCAAATTCCTCTCGCATCCAATCCTTACAATCCAAAATCCTTCGTAAAATCCTCAATGCTCCTTACTTTGTTACAAATAAAATTATCAATAATGACCTTAATGTTCCTTATATATCAGAATTGGCCCAATCCAGATATCTGTCCTTCCATAATAAACTTCATAAGCATCCCAACCCTTTTGTTTCTAACCTTGCTTTCTATTGAATTCCTGATAACCCTCCGAGGCGTCTGAAAAGAAGATGGCCACATGATCTTCTAATATAGACATTATTAGAGTGCTACCAATGGGTAGTTTCTCAACATGTGTTTCATGTCTTTATATCCATGTGCGAATTTACCAGATGTATTTTTTGTATACAGTTGTAAATATCATATAAATAAAAAAAAAAGTCATTGTCAGTAACAATGTTTTATCTGCATTTACGATTTTATATAAAATTAGAGGTTTAGTATTCCCCTACTAAATGTATTCTAAAGTTGAATTATAGGTGTGAATGTGTTTTATTTGTTTTTTTTTTTTTTCGGCTGATCTTTTGTTTTAACCATCTTGTATATTACTTTATATAGAAGATGTTTTCATTTATATATATATATATATATATATATATATATATATATATATATATATATATATATATATACATATATTTTTTTCCTTTCTTATGTACATATTGTGTGAATGAATACTATAGCCCTAGTACCAATGCCCTTCAGTGTGGCAGATTGTATTAATACTCAATAATAATAAAAAAAAAGTTGAATTACTATCATGTAAAGAAATTAATACAACATTGATTCATGCTAATGTATGAAACCTTATCTTTCTTTAGTCTAATACATATGATGTGTGTAACTGTCCCTAATTCAATTTGAAGAAATTTTCAGGAGTTGTGAGAGCCAATACCTGTATGATCCAATATAGATTTTATCAATTTCTTACGACTTCTGTTGCTTAGATGTGAGTTCATTTTCTTGACAGGGCTATTCTTTACAAATAGGTTCTTCCGTATATTTTATTTTTATTCGAAAAATCATATTACTTGAAGTACAGGTAATAATGTTGTTTTAATTGGCGAGGAACCTATTCTTAAGCTAATAGGATGAGTTTTTTAATTGGTTTTTTGTATATGTAGCTATAGCGCTCTCACTCAATCTCCACTGGCTTTTCGTACAAGTGGTACGGTTGAGAGGCTAGCGCAAGGATTTCTGTTTTTTCCTCCTGGACTCCTGTTTTTCCTCCATAGGTACAATTTCAATAGTTCAATTCCACACAAGCCGGATAAGGAATTCTCTTGCCTAAGGGCATATAGAGTAGATAGGTAAATGAGGAGAGGAGGGAGGAGGCTAGCTTGCTGACCTTACCCCAAAACCTGTAAATTCGAAGGTTACGAGTTCAATTGCCGGAATCAGGGGACTTTAAACTCTGATATTAATTTTATGCTCTCTTCCCTGACCCGGAGGGAAAACCCGGCAAAGTCAGAAATGGGAGGAAGGGGGAAAAATATATATAATTGTGTGAGTGTTTAAACTGTTATTTTACTTTACTTACCATTATTTGTTTTTAATTTATTGTACTTTTTGATTAGAGTTCCGACCATCACTCAATAGTGTTTAGTGACGTAGAAAATGCGACACTTACAAGTTCCCACGGCATAACTAAAGGCTATATTACAAAAAGAGGAAACTGGAGTGCCTTCTGGTCCACGTTAGAGGGAAAACTCGTTGACAATGAATGGGATGCGGCGGAGACGGATCTGACTGATGACCTAGATTACAGAGTCTCCAGGATAACAGATATCATCTGTAATGCTGCAGAGGAAACCTTCCAGCACCGGAAGGCAAGAGCTCGACCAGTCCCATGGTGGACGCCGGCCCTCACTATTATGAAGAGAGAACTCTACAAGGCACGGCGGTCGTACCAGAGGTGTAGTTGTGACGAGAGGCGCACTACACTTCGTGACGAGTACAAGTCTAAGGCCAGGACATACCGAAACGAATTGCGGTCACTAAAGCGGAAGTCTTGGGACGAGTTTATCGTCGAGGAGTCATCCAAGAACCCCTGGGGTATCCCTTACAGAGTGGCCCTGGCTAAGATGAGTCCACAACAGGTGATTGCTGCAATGAAAAGCGGCGATGCCCAGGCGACCACTCTGGAGGAGACGGCGAAAAATTTCATTATAGAGACCTTCCCCAGAGATGATCCGTCCCAAGATGACGAGAGAGACGCATTTATTAGACACACTACGGTATGCCCACCCGGTACAGACTTGTGCCCACCCTGGGACATATGGGATCTCCGTACTGCCCTGGATAGACAAAGGCTTGGTCGTACCCCAGGTATTGACAATATTGATACGGCAATCCTCCGAAATAGTATTCCCTACATTGAAGATCAACTCCTGGCAATATTCAATGATTGCTTAGATAGGGGCTACTTCCCAAAAAAGTGGAAAATTGCCGATCTCAGACTTATTTACAAGGGAGGTGACAAGGATAAACAAATGGCAAAGTCTTATAGGCCTATCTGTCTCCTCCCTGTTATAAGTAAGGTGTTGGAGATCATGATGGTCACGAGCCTACAGCCTATTTTTTCAAGAGCTTCCCATTCACGGCAGTATGGATGTACCAAAGGCAGGGGAACTGCAGATGCCCTGCTGAGAGTACACCATGACGTTGAAGCGTATGGTGGCCAAGTGTACTCCAGCAGCTGCAGAAATACGAGACTCCTAGAAACTTGTACATTTTGATGAGAAGTTATCTCCAGGATAGAACGCTCCGAATAAGAGGTAATTTCTACGAAGTAGAAGATAGTATGGAGAAAGGCTGTCCACAGGGCTCTGTCCTTGGCCCTGCTCTGTGGAAACTTGTCTTCGACGAGTTGCTGGGTGTGCTCGAAGAAGAGCAGTTCTCCGCCACAGCTTTTGTGGATGATTTAGCCGTTGTGGTGGCGTCGAACAGCAGAGCCAGGTTGAAAGAAGAAGCTGAGCGGTGCGTCAACCTGATAGAAAGATGGTGCGAGATGAAGAAACTGCGGATGTCAGCTGCTAAAACACAGGCTATCCTCTTGAAAGGCAAGACTGATAGGGCTCACCCTATTACAATGATAATCCAAGGATCGAGAATTCGTCCGAGTGAGGTTGTCACCTACCTCGGAGTCAGAATAGGAAGAAATTTCAACGTGTCACCTCACTTGGACTATTTGAGAAGTAGGGTGACCCTAGCGCTTAATGGACTCAGTCGTATCGGGGGTGCATTTTGGGGCCTCAGATACCCAGCGACTAAGACAATTTATAAAGGTTTAGTTCTGGGTATTCTGAGGTACGCGTCCCCAGGTTGGTTTCTGCATCTCTCGCACCACCAGAAGAGGAGGTTGGCTTCGATTCAGCGGACGGCTCTGCTGCGCGTCACCAGAGCTTTCAAGACAGTGTCTCATGAGGCAGTACAGGTCCTGGCAGGAGGTGTTCCTCTCGACCTCCTGTTGCAGGAAGACATGTTAAAGCACCAGCTTTCAAGAGAAGGCTCGGCAGGTCTACCAGAAAATCTCCGTGAGAAGATTAACCAACAGCCAGGTAGATGGAAAAAGATGATACAAGAGTACACCCTTGACGAATGGAACCAGCGATGGGTAACAACTCCGAAAGGAAGTACTCTTAGAAAATATTTTCCCACCATCGGTTCCCGGTTAGCAGCAAAATGGGCGGAACCTGGTTATTGGGTCTCCCAACTACTCACTGGACACGGGGGCTTCCGAGCAAAGCTCTTCCAATTCGGAAAGAATATCGACCCCTTGTGCCCCAGTTGCGGAGTCCCAGAGACTGCCGAGCACATTGTCGTAGCATGTACTGCCTATGAGGCACAGAGAGCAAAACTGCTCAGGGAAACCGGTCTCTACATTTTGACTGAAAGGGAGCTCCCTCAACTCATGAGTGAGGAAAACTATCCTCATTTTATAGATTTCATTGCAAAATGGAAATCCATTATAGGCCCAACTCATTTCTCCTTGGGAAGAAGAGGAGCTGCACCGCCTGGAAGGCCGCCGGACGGAATAGCAGAAGAAAACCGTGACCAAACTTAGAAGAAATGTAGTCGAAATATGGACCTATAAGGATCTATAAATATTGTTTTTCTAGCATTAGTGTGTTGTTACGCGGAAACGCTTAACATCTCACTGCTGCTAAAACTCGTATTGCCTATCAGGCACGGCAGGGATTACATATGTATGTATGTACTTTTTGATTATTTTTAATTTATTTTTATTTTTCCTAAATGAAAACTGGACATTATATATTCGTGAGTTCAGATAATTCACTCTTTTTTTTTGTTGATTAATTAACAGATTTTTGTTATTCTATAATCAGATCGTGCTAATATATGTGATGGCTGTTTCCTATTTGGAGTGTAGCTATGTGAATTCCTGGAAGGAAATTTGCAAAACGTTTTTATTCCAGGTTCTGTAATGAAACTTGCATTGCACGGTGAGTTTTTTTTTTTTTTAAATATTTTATTGAGAAAAAAATACATTTTGCCTCAATTAAGGGCATTGAGTATTTAGGATGTATGAAACAAAAACATACCATATAAAAGAAAAACAAGATAATAACAAAAGAAAAGAAAACTTGGAATAACAGAATAAATCAAACATGAGACAACATTAAACTGAAAAAATAAAATAAAAACACATTCATACTTATTTACAATATTTACAGTCAGCCGAGGGAGCTCCGAGTCGGGCCCTTTTATCCACGTGTGGAGGATAAGGCAAGATTCCAAGAGAAGCATGGTGAGTTTTGGTATTCAAAAACATGGTACATCCTTACCTCCTCTTAATGTTCAAATTCTGGTTCAAATACTCATTTTGATTTTCTTCTTCCCAAGGTTCTCGTCCGTTTTAAAAGAATTTTTCGTGAGATTTTCAGTTCAGTGCATAAAATTAGTATTCCTGCTAATCAGTATGATGTCACTTTCTCCATCTGGAAAAAAAAAAAAAAAAAAAAAAAAAAAAACCGTTGCTTGTCATCTAATAACCTTTGCTTATTTTACAAAAATGATCACTAGCATATCCATTAAAAATGAGTTTTTCTTACATTATCTTTTACAGCAAATAAATCATGAAACAGTAATTTATTTTGTTTCTGCAGGATACAAACGCACCAAAATTTACACTTGGTGCTGAATTAAAACAAAATAAAAAAATTGAATTTGGTGGAAAATTTAAACTATAATTTTCATCAATATAAATTGTTTAAAATTTTAGAAAGTACACATATAAATTTAGAAATTTATATACTACTGTCAAAAGAGATTAGACCTAGATTCGTTTGTATTAATAGTATAAAGTAGTCAAATATAGGAAACAAGATTGAATATTAGAAGCAATTTTTTGTAACAATAAACTAAAGGTTGTAAGAATAAGGTGAAAGTAAACAGATTTCAATCAGAAAAATATTTTAGAATCAAGTTTAATGTAAAGTCATTGTGGCACATAGCTCTTATGCTAACTTTGGGTCTTGTTTTTAAGACTATTAATGGTTGTTAGGTTAAACCCGTATTTTAGGTTGTTGACAGTGCGATTAATTTTCGGATATAATTCTACATTCGGATATAATTATACATTTTCGGATATAATTCAATTGTGCCACATCATGACCACGATTAATGTGCAGTCCTGGGGCGAACTAAAAAACTCGCCTTCCTTTTATTAGCTTCAATGTTAATCCATTAATTTCTTCAATTCATGGCTCTCGTATAGCTAATGAGAGGCAAATCAACAGCTAAAAGCAAATCATCACAGATATATGGTATCGCTAAAAACACCCACCTACAAAAACTTCAAACGTTCCAATCAAAATTATTGCGACTCATAACAAAAGCACCTTGGTACGTGACTAACAAAACTCTACATACTGACCTCCACTTTCCAACTGTTGACCAACATATAACAACCCTTTATCAACGATTTTACACAAATTTAAATGGACATAATAACAGACTTATAAGAGACATGGCCACAGCTGATATACCTCAGAACATGAGCAGGAGACTAAAAGGCGTTGGATGAGGGATCTCCTTCCTTAGACAACCTAAGTAATTGGAACATGTTAGGGAAGAGGTACTGCTGAGTACTTTCCTTTCCCATGCCTGTCATGTCATTATATCATGTATCGCCATCACATTTTAGTCTTCCCTTGTACTTAGATTTTTGACAGAGCTAAAGCAGTTTAAGACAATACGATTTAATTACTAACTAATTTTATTAATATTCTTGTCTGTGAAATGGAAACATTCTGCTCTTAGAGTAAAGATTTTATATAAATAAGAGGGTTTGTTTCATTATCGTTCTGATGAATTTACTGTTGCATCCATAAATAAGCTTGAAATTCTTGAAAATTTACTTTTATATTTTCAATTGAAAAATATTGGACTCATTTCCCGGCGTTTGTTCCAATGGATCTATGGAACGCTGTTCCATTTTAGTTCTGTCAAAAATGTACTACGTACAACGATTCTACAATCAGTTGGTCACCAATTTCAATCTTTATATATATATATATATATATATATATATATATATTACATTGAAAAATATTAGACACATATTCCGTCGTTCGTTCCAATGGGCCCTAGGACCAGAGAGTTCCGAAAGTGCTCCCAGAAAACTTTGAATTATCAAGAGAAAAGATTAATCGAATTATTAAGGATTTTTATTATATTTTTCAAAATATGTATGAGCTTATACATAAATTTTATATAGAAATAGCCTCATTTTAAAAGGAATACTAGAGAAATTTCGAGTTATAAAGAGTGGAAGTTGTCTAATTCGAATTATAGAACTTTCTCTCCCCCTCTAGTAACGAAAAGGATTTCGAGTTATCGAGCTTTCAAAATGCAGCATTTTATTTGATTTACTAAAGTTAACAGCTCAAGAGCTCGAATTGTCGAAACAATCGAATTACCGAGAGCGACCACCGATCACTTTGCAAGATCAAGATCAGGACCATCTGCCTGTTGCAAGACCAAGACCAAGACTGGTAAAAGAAAATCGTTTTTGTGAATAAAAAGTGTGGCTAAATAGTCACTAATACTTGAAAATTTTAGTTACTATATGCAAATAATTGGTATAATCAATATATTTTTGCATTTAACTCTTCCAATTTTTCATTCAGGCTTAGTTAAGTTTCCACAATCTGAAAAAATTTAGTAATATATCTATTGGAATAAGCTAATAGGTAAGTGCAAGACTGTTGCGAGACTCTCAAGACCAGGAACTAGACTCGTCTTGGTCTCGCATTTGGGCCACACTAACTGTATTAAACAAACTCCGTTATCATATATGAGGCAATGCTTCCATTTAATTAGCATACGAATAGTTTGGCTCCTAAAATAGATTATAATTCCTACTATTACACAATATGTTTAAACTCCTTATTGATTATTCTGTAATTATAAGTTGCATCTTGATGAAACGGTTTTGATTACAGTTGATATCCTCACATTATCTTTAAACATGAATCCTCAGTCTCTCTAATTCCTACGTAGCTATTAATGACAGAAGATTAACGTGAGAGATTAGGTGTTGGGTCAGTTAATATGAATTGATGGGAATCGGAAAAACTTACTATATAATTTATTTATGATTCAAAATATATGTCCATGAACTGCTGGCTGTTTATATTAGATTAATAGATAAGTTTTTTGCGTATTTATTAAAATTAAATATTACAAAAATCCGATGTTAGATAGAGGGGAAAACTCGTTTTTCAAGCTGTTCATTGATATATTGCTTATTGAAATTGTAATTATTAATTTACAACATGGAACTCATGTTATCATATATCCTTATAAGCTTTAATATTATATAAACATGTTGAGTTACTCTTTCACTGTGGTGTCCTTGGATGTGATAGAATGTAATATTTTTCAATAAATAATTGATTGAAAAAAAAATTAACATGTATTTCTGTTTATTTATGACCAATGTTTGTGTAATTGGGGAGCATGCGATGGTATATTACATGATTGCATGATTTGACATCATCGTAAGAGTTTTAATCTAAGGATCAAAGAGAGGAGGTCCAGGGTTGCCGTAGTGAACCTTGACATGTGATTAAAATTATGTATAAAATAAATAAATAATTTGAAAGATTAATTAAATATCAGTAAATCATCTTCAGGCATATCATCAGTGAAAGTTGTATTTCACTCTATAATCCTTATTTATAACTAAAGTTATAAACCTTAGTTATAAATCCAAAGCCTGGGGTACCGAAAGGTAATTTTTTTGTTTGTTTTTGGTTCCCTCTATATCGCCATTTCTGGCATATAAAGGGAGGGGAAGATTGTATTTTAGAGGAACATAAAATCTATTCCAGCCAGAGTGGGAATATCGAGACTCATTCCGTGGGTCAGCTACGAAAGATATTTCGACTACTCCATGCCGGATTCCAACCGGCACCGCTGGACCCGAGAATCTTAAAGCCGGTGTCGTCTATTAACCTCAGCTATCGGTAGTGAGTCAATAGAATCGTGTTACAGAATCAGTTTATAGTAATGTACCTGTTTCTAAATGAATTCTGAGTTATAGTTTTTCTTAAAAGTATACTTTCTCCTCGAGTTAAGTGTTCAAATAGGAAACTTGAAACATCATTGGTGCACAAATAAAAATAATTATAGTTTGAATCCGCCCAAGTTGGGAACAAACAACTGAATCACTTAATTACAAAATTTCAGTTCTTCAATATACATGTTGGAAATAAAAAAAAATAAATAAATAACTTGTTTTATCTATATTTGACCCCCTCCCCTCTCCCCCCCAAAAAAATGTACTTAATCATTATTTTCAAAAATTTAAAAATTTGAACTTTGTGTTCAATCAATATAATCTAGAGAAATTTTCGTGTTAAGCGAAGTTCTCCTCCTTGACAAGTAAGAACATTTTTAATAGAACTTTTTTTCTCTTGCATTTTTCAAAGCTTCAGGTTTTGAACATCAACCAAATTCAGACGACGTCAGTGACAAAAAAAAAAAAGACTTTGTTATAAAAAATCTAAACTGTGAAAAAATTAAACGATTTTTTGTTAAAATGTTCACACTTTATGTACATTTGTCTAGCTTATTATTTATTTAAGATTCCTTTCTCAATGACAAGAATTCCCAGATATTTTTTCATTATGATTAAATTTGTTGTAAAAATTAAGATGGAATTCAATATCATACTGAGATATTTTAGTGATGATCATCTTTAGGTTTTTTAGCCGTTCAGTCATAGGACTCGAAAAAGTAATCAAGAAATTGTTTGGGGTAACTTTGATCTATTTTCTTACGTCCTCAACGATTGCTAGTAGGCGGCTATTATTCGTTTCTCATAAACATTAGTTAAGAAGGTAAGCGGTAGCTGGAGGAATAATGAGTTGGATATAGCGACGAGAGCATTCGTTAGACGAATATAAGATCTATGAGAGATGAGATTCATTGGCAAACATTGCTAGGAGCGTCGTTTCACTAAGTGATAAAACAGCCAATCTTAGGAATACTATACTTTTGACATGCAGGGATCTGAAACAGCTAAGCTAAGATCACTCTCCTGTGCTCTTGGGGAACATCCATTTGCACATTAAACGAAGAGATATATAAGAGAGAATAAGGTACTGAATATAACTTACATACCTTAAATAATTGAAGAAATATTCATAGTATATTCAGCAATTCAACCATAGTTGACGATCCATAAACTACAAGAATAATAAAAGAATGTTTCTCAGCCTTCCCTGCCTACACATAACAATACTTCGTTGCAACTCAGCAGTGTATTGCGGGTTACTTTTTATCGATCACAAGGAGTAATTCTGAAACTAAAATAAAATATATCTCTGTGGATTTCCTTCAAAATAATCTTCCCAATATAATGTTTTATTACTTTAACTTTTCTATACTGTTTACTTCTTCTGTAGTTCAATTTATTTATTATTATTTACCACCATTTAATGAAATTACGACCATAAACCTGTCAAATAGATGGGTTTTAAAACATTGTCCATTGCCATACCCTTTCTTTTTAAACATTTATTCTGTTACAATAATGAAGATTGGTTTCAACTTCATTGTTTTATTAATATTTTTAGAGAATATGAATAAGTTAATTAAATTAAAAAAATAATAATAGCCATAGAATTATTTATCATACTATCAAAATAATTTATTTATTTATTCACGATATTTACAACTGCATTAAATTAAAAATACATCTAGTAAATGTGAACACAGGAATGATACGATCACATGAAAACACTTGTTGAGAAACTGTCCATTGTTAGCACTCTAATAATATATTTACATAAGTAGATCACGAGGCCATCTTCTTTTCAGACGCCTTGGAGGGTTATCCCGTATCGAAGAGGAAGCAAAGTTTGAAACTAGAGGATTCTGATGGTTTTGAAATTTGTTATAGAAGGATATGTAGCTGGATTGGGCTGAATCGGAAACATATAATACGTTAATGTCGTTATGAATCATTTTATTTGTGACAAGGTAAGGAGCATTGAGGATTATGCGAAGGATTTTGGATTGTAAGAATTGGATACGAGAGGAATTCGATGGTTTAGTGGAGCCCTAAAGCTCGAATCCGTAAATCCAAATTGGTCTTATTATAGTCACGTATATGTGTCTAGTAGGTGCTGGAGTAGTCAGCCAAGCAGTTTCTTGTCGTTTCAGTCGTTGTATGAGGATTCCAAGTGAGTCGTTTGTTCAGATGTAGTCATAGGTATCGGATTTGTTCATCAGGGATAAGTGAGGAATTTTTAAAGGATACTATAGAAGAGGAAGTCATAGGTTTACGACGATGGGTAAAGGTAATTTAATGGTTTTTATTGGAAATAATTTTAATTCTCCTGTTTTGACCCCATTATTCAAGGATTGTGATATGAGATTGAGGAATTTGGGATGCAATTAATAAATCTTTATTAACTGATAGTCAATACTTACTGTCATCAGAATATGTGGTGATGATAGTGTTGGGTTGGAGTGGGATGCCAGCTGTATAAACTGTATAAAGGATAGGGCCTAGGATACTACCTTGAGGAACACCAGCAGACTGGTGTAAAGGGGTGAATAGGTGTGGGCGGGGTGGCCGAATGGGCTAAAGCGTGTGCACTGCATCGCCGTTGCCTGGCAACCTGACATATGAATCAAAGATATTAAAATAGTCACAAGTTCGCGTCGGGAGTCTTTTAAATTCCCGCCTACACTCCCTGGCCCGGGAAAATCCCGTTTAGCCTTAACGGCGAGGAATGGAAGGACCAAAAAAAAAAAAAAAAATATGATCTATCAATAAGACAGGAACGACTAATGAGGAAGTATGTAGGTGGTAGGAATTAACGGATTTTATACATTAATCCAGGATGCCAGACTGTATCAAACGCCTCTTAAATGTCGAGAAAGACTCCCCTGCAGTAAATTCTACACTCCAATGCAGAAAAATCATTTTTAAACACAGAAATTCTTCTTAATTCATAGCTATGTACCATAAACTTTATATTCGAGTATATAATCCTCAAAATTTATTTAAGAGAATCAATCCACCAATCACATCCGTGTCGTTGAACTTCCACTAGTATGAAAACTATGACAATCAGCAAATTACCTGGTGGATATAATGACAAGTCAGACTCTGGACCTGTTTTTGTTAATCTTCAAAAGAAGGTAAAGAGATCTCTCATTCAGTTTCTTTTGAATATTTTAGCATTCTTGAGGATATGTGGGATAATTTTGTTCTTAAGATCGGAAATTGTTGGTCGTTGAATGTCAGTATGCGTTGTAGGGTTAGTCAGGTACCATGGTGATTTTTTTATGATTCGTAATATTTTTATTTTAAGCTTTTTTTTTAATTTTTTTTTTTTTTTAGTGGCACCGTATGTATTTGAGGAGTGAGTCGATATGGATTTGATTAAGTATGTGTATGTTTTTAGTTTCTGCTTCAGTTTCATTTCTTAAGATTTAAGACACGCGTATATCGCAATCTGTCTCACCAATCTATGTTCTTTGCACGGTTTGATCTGCGATCTGTAACGGTCACACATAAAGCAATATCTTTGCAAGCGATCTAGTACCGTAATTGCTTTTTTGCAAGCAGATTATTACTTTTGTTCACATCTTTTATGAATTTTGAAAGAAAATGATTAATTTTATCGAGGGGCAACTCCTTTTAAATTATCCTCTAAAATAATATGCATATATTTTAGAATTGATGTACATACAATGCCGATGATGATAAGATCAACTGTAGGTTCTGATTAGAATCATTCAACACTATCTTTAAGGTTAAAAACTTAGGTTTGCATACTTATTTATTAAAAGTTTATCAACTATCAATACATTCATAAGGGCTCACTATGACTATGAGAGGGAACATGAACTAGCTCGCATGAGCAACACCTTCAATCATATCAACCATCATCTATTTATCGTAGTCCTTGCAAAGGATGCGAATTTCAAATTCAAAATTTAATAAAACCCATACGTCAAAATATTATGTAAATCTAATATAAGATAGAAGAGCGACATTCACAATGATTGAGGGACACTACTCAGGATTAACTAACTCTGTGACATTACTCACAACAGATTCAGGATTGGTTTAATATGTGATAAATTTAACATAGCTGTGGAAAATCATATCATCAATGTTCCAATTGAATATATTTTAATGAACCTTATTATTACATAGAAGTATCTTTCGACAGGATTAACGAGGTGACTGCAGGATGCAATCATGCTCAATGAAAAACTTAGGTGAGTTATTTTATAAAAATATACGATTGACTTTTTTGAAGAAAAACTCTTACAAGTTAAACAAAAAGCATTCAATACAAAAAAAAAAAAAAAAAAAGAAAGAAACTAATTTTAACCTACACATATAACATATATTATATTAACTACTATATGCGGTACTACTATATATAATATACATATTAACATAGATTAAACTAACATATAAGGATATATAATACCTTCATCGTTCCTGATCGTACCAACCACACTTATTCTTATATTTTACAAATAATTACACGCGTGTGAACCCGTGTGTAAAAAAAAAACGAGAAAGGTAAATAATTTCATAAACTATTCATTAATCTTATAGACAACAGCGTTACACTTATCCCATTAGGCAAGTGTCTGTGTTTGGAACATAGTTGCACTTACAAAAACATTTATCCTTAAATTATACATTTCTACTAACCGTATTATATTTTTTTAGAAGGATATATATATATTTATATTGGCATTTTTCGTAAAAACAACCGATAGCAACTATTACTTAACAGGTATTTATATTAATTTTGACATAATAAATTTAACTAAAAGTGGAAAGTGGCCTTATTTTTATTTTTTATGATAATGAGTAATTTTAAAGGTTAAAGTAGTATGGATTTCTTTCAAAACTTCAATTCAGATTTCAAGTTAATCTGAATCCTTATGAACCTCTCCATGCAATACACAGCTGTGTTGCGGGTTTTTTTTTCTGCTCATCGATGGGGTAACATTATACCTTTTATTCTACCCAGGTTTGTAGATATAAAGAAAATCTAACTACAATATCGGTACGTTTATTACTGATAGCCATCAAATATATCGAAATATCAACAGAAATTTCGATACTTTGGACTTTCATGGTTTTAGTTTTTGAAATAAGATTGTAATAGGTTCAATAATATATTTTTTTTTCTTTAACCATTTATCTGCACCTGTAATTGTATTGAGAATCAGCAGATGAGTGGTGATGATGAGGATTGGCATTATAGGCATGAGGAAGGATAGTACCTAGCAGCACTTCTTCCTGGTCATTATTCAGTTCTTTATTAGTTTTAGTTGGTCTTATTTAGTTGAGGAGATCTCTCATCCAGCTTCTTTTTAGTCTCCTCCTGATGGGCATGTCATTCGTAGCCATTTCGTTTATAAGTCTGTTTGTGTGTCCGTGTAGTTTGAGATGAAAACGAGAGTAGAGAGTACGTATGTGTTGGTTTATAGTTGGTTGTCGTAAGTCGTTATGTAAAGTTTTGTTGTCGTTCCAGGGAGCTCCTGCTGTAAGTCGTAAAATTTTGGATTGAAATTACTGTAGTTATTGTAAGTGCGTCTTTTTTGCTGAACCGTAAATCTGTGAGAGGCGTATGTCCAGATGGATTTGATTAGGTAAGAGTATGTATTTAGTTTTTGTCGAACTTTCAATTTCGATTTAGAAAAAAATGAGCACAGTATTTTCAGTCACTTGTTTAAGGTCTGTCGTTTTATTTTGACGTGTGGGCCCCAGGTCATCCTTCTGTCGGATATTAGTTCCAGGTAATGTACTGTGTTTGTCTTTAGGTGAGTAGGTAGAATCATCTAAGTAGAAGTTATATAATTCTTATAAAAAATGTGTATTCTTTTATTTCATTGAAAATTCGTATTTAATGGGTTTCCGAGGTACGAAATACGAATATTGACTTTGCTTAACATTTAAAAAATATTTGCCTCCGCTACATCGATCGGTATAGCCTTGTTGAAGATGTTGAACATTTTAAACAGCGAAATATATATATATATTTTAAAAAATACTCCCAACATTTCAAAATGCTTGAGTTTTTTAAAAATATTATTTCATATACTTGTATGTTAACTATTTATTCCAGAGGGTATTACAAGAACAAGGCTATATATGAATATACATATTATGGGATGCTTTCAAATGTAGGGAATTTGGATTATTTTTATCTATAATAATAATTGTAAAGAGGTATATTATAATTATTTCAATAAAGTTTAATAGTTGTATTAATTATAAAAACCTAACTTTTTTTTTAATGAACATTTAATATTCATTGTTTGTGAATCGGTACCCACTAAATGTCAATAATTTGTCTAAGTATTATAGTTGATCGTTTGTGATGATAAATTTTACATAGTTTATGCATTGCCTAATTTATATCATGTATTATTTTCAACATTATAGTTCTTGGTTTACAAATAGTACAACTGTGAAATAATTGGTAAAGATATAAATTACCTTTATCATTTCAGTGCAGAAAAATATGTGAATATTTGCATTAGAATAAGTTCAATTGCTTCCTGTATGCTTTATATCCTGTTCTCAAACTGTATCAGTTTTTAGGAAAATTCCGACACTTCACAGGTAGTATTTACTAGAATGACGGATTTGTATTGGTATTTACTTAAATCAAGATTGGTTTCACTGACCTGTGATCTTACGAAATACAGATCATTTGCACATTAGCAATGCACAAATAACATTACTACCCCTTCTTGGCAATAACCTGTTACAAACTTAATGATACGTATCACGTTGCTGACAAATAAGTATTCTGTCTCTGCTGATCCATAAGCTTAAAGATATTAGAAAATACATTCTGTAATTTTTAGAATTAATAGATATAGTATGTAATAAAGGATAGGACTAATATTATTGAATTAAATTTAAAAAAATAACATAGAAACAAAAAGGCGTTTAAATTAAATTTATTATTATATAAGTTATCATTATTAATGATGTGTAGCGTAGTGTCAATAGTTATTCATTGTTTTCACTAACAGTAAACGTAGGCATTTTCTTTTTGTCGCGTAAAGCTGCTATGAATTCAGTTTTTTTTTTTTTTATTTCCTCTGATTGTCAAGTAGCAACAACAACAAATGTGCGTTGTTGTTGCGAGTTGACAATAAGTAGATAACCATTTGAATTTGAATTCCATGTTAGGCATAAGTATGGATATTACCCAGCAACTTCCCGATCAATATTTTCTTCCTTGATTCAGAGAAGGAGATCTCCCTTTCAGCTTCTTCTCAGTCGCCTCATGATGAGCATGTCAATTTTGGCCATGTCGTTTATAAAAGTATATTGTTGTGGCCGTCTAGTTTGGTATTAAATCGGGAGTATCTTTGTTTTTACAATGTTGGGACCCATGTAAAAAAAGTAAAAAACAAAAAAACTTCCATAATTTTTATTTAAACCTTTTCCTCCGATGAAGAATAGTTCCGAATCGGTCAACATTGCTTAAACTACAACCTATATACCTACAAATACATGTAGGTTGTGTCATTTGTTTGCATATGATGGTACAAAGCTATTCATGTTTTGTTTATTTATTTCCTACCTTGCCTTCTTATTAGAAGAGTGTTGGCAACTTATGGAAATTAGGAAGTATTCATATGTTACCATTTTCCACTTTGAATTCGTTGTCTTCAGATTGTTATCTTATTTAGCAAGGTCTTTTTTCTTTTCAGATTAGTTCTGCGAACTCCCAGGGCTTAGCCTTTTTCTCCCGAAGGTAAAATGCTCCGGTCCTACTGTAATTCTCTATCCGTTCACTACAAGACAAATCAAGTGTACAGTACTCCCATGGGAATCACCAATTAAGAATAGAAGGACATGAGACTATTTTTCCAAATTAAATAAAAGCTTCTAAAACAGGTGTCTTCTATTTATTCTTATTTTTTTTTTCTTTTCTCCTCTTTGTTATTTAATTTTTTCTTTCTTTTGCAAATCTACTTTTTTAGTTGTTTTTTTTCTATAGTATGAAACTCTATTAATATTATTTTTAAAAATATAAAATTTTCTATAATTAACAGCGATCCCAAACCATTTTCTCTTATAAGGATCTACGGTAAACTATTTGTCATTGATTAAAAATATTTGATATATTAAAAAAAGAAATATCTTTGCCATTAATTTTGAGATTTCGATACATCTCAAGATAACAAACCCAAATTAAAGCAATTAAAATCATAGTAACATATGGAAACAGTTTATTTTTATCTGGACAGCCATATGTAATCAAAGCTGGGAAGATAGAAAACTTGAAAACTATTTCTAACCTCTTTTTAATAGCGTCAATCACTTACGTGTCAGAGAGCTGTTAAGGGCACTTAACGATTTCGTAACTTGGACTCACGTTTCGGACAGTGGTTTTGGACTTGAAAAATCTATTACCGACAGCAGACCCGCTAATTGTCGTTGCTTATGACAGGTGTGGGTGAATAAACGAAGTTAAAAAAAAAACACTATGTAAGAATTTTGTTATTATTTTAATTCAATAATAATATTAATAGTTCTTTTTTATAGGGAGAAGAGGTATAAAAAAATTATTTGCGACTGTCAACTTTTGTTAAAAACAGCAAATGTGCTGGAAATGCAAGTTACTGGGCATGGGGGCTTTCGAGGCAAGCTCCATGGATTTGGAAAAGATATCGATCCCCTATGCCCTAGTTGTGGGATCCCGGAGACTGCTGAGCACATTATCACAAACTGCATCGCCTTTGAGTCGCTAAGGGCCAAATCGGTGAGGGAGACTGGTCTGTATGTTCTCACAGAGTCCGATTTCTCTCAGCTGGTTACGGAAGAAAACTACCAGTACTACAATGAATTTGTGTACGGGTGGAAAGAAGCCATTGCACCCGCACACTTCAACCTCACAAGAAGAGGACCAGCGGCAGGGAGGCCGCCGGAACAAGGAGGAGCGGCATAAGGCCTTAGACAACAAATCTAGAGATGAAAATTGGTCTCGTTGCAGAAGCAGGCTGTTATGCAATGACGTATAACTGCCCAGATCTGCAAAATCCGTATTACCTCAATGGCACAAAGGGTTCAAATAAATAAATGTCAGGCATGGGGAAGGACAGTACTCAGCAGCACTTCTCACCTGACTTGTTTGAATTACTTAGGTTGTTTAAGGAAGGAGATCTCTCATCCAACTCCTTTTAGTCTCCTCCTCATGTTTAGTGATAGTTCAGCTGTGGCCATGTTACTAATCTATTCTAATGCCCGTTTAATTTAGTATAAAATCTTTAGTAATGGGTCGTTATATGTTGGTCAACTGTTGGAAGGTATAGGTCGGTATTTAGATTAAAAATATTATTTATATTTACATTTTTCCCTACTCTATACAGTCATTAACGGTTTATGGATTTTCACACTTAACGATAGACCTTTGTTAGGTTTGGAAATCGATTATAGATTTCATTTCCTTTTTTATGTCATGTAAGTTTTCTGCTTGAGTTAAATGCAGTTTTAATTTTTTACTATCAATCAAGTAAATCATGAATAAAATGTGCCGTAAATTTTGATTTTGATTTTTCAATTATGAATATGAATTGCTAATGGATTTCTTATTATTGTTTTTTTTCAACTTTTGTTTTTATCACATGCCTATCGACAAATTTCATTTAAACTGAAAAATACATTATAAGTGTAAATATTTGAAACTTCTTTAGAGTTTAGATAAACCGAAATAAGCTACCATTATTCGGCAATTTATTTCTTGTTGTTTTATCCGAGGAATCGATGATCATCGATATCAAATACTTAAAATTTTCAAATCTGTAGTTTTCAACAATGTATAGTGTCTGATGCTGAACTGGGCTCAGTCCTAAGCTCAATGAGAACGAGTTTCTTGAATTTCAGCCTACATTGGCCCACACAACTTCGATTTGGTGCAGATGACAGTCATATTTGGCATTATGGTCTATAAAAAGTAGTCACATTCAATTGCTGAATTTATTAATTTTTTCCATAATATGCCTTAAATTTGGAAATATTTGATCAATATCTGAATGATTCCCAATAGTTGTTGCATTGGTTTGAATTTCCTTACTTTGGAAATTGGTACAATGATAGACTCGCTCCAATGTTTTACCTCTGTCTCAGAAGTGCAAATTTGTTTTAATCGCTGAGTGGTTTTTTCAATTAGTTGGGGATTATCAATTTTCAGAAATGTTTTTGAGATGCTAGCCGATTCAGGCGCTTTGTTGTTGTTCAACTTATGATATGATATTATTAAAACTCTATGACTTATATGTTATAACTATTTTCAAATGAATACGGTTATTACAAATATCGTTATAATGTCATATTATCATATTGTTATAACACATAATTTATTTATTTATTTACTATCCATTAAATTTGCCACTGCTTTGTAATGCATCAAGCAAATGTGTTGGAGTTTCAACTTTAGAAATGATATTATTAATACTATATAACTTATATAATATAACTTATTAACTTTCAATAGTATAACTTATTGTATATTTTATGGGAATTTTGCTTTTAAATATTGAAAGGCTTATTTATTTTTTTTATAATTGGTAAATGGTTGACTGTCGTGGATAATGAAGAGTAGAATAGTTGGGGTGATCAGTCAAAAAAGAAGGCAAAAATAAATGATAATATTTATTTTTACATATGCCGTATGTAAAAATAACATGGCATATGTAAAAATAAATATTATTATTTATTTTTGCCTTCTTTTTGACTGACCACCCCAACTATTCTTCTCTTCATTAATTATTTTTTTAATTTTACGATTACTGTTGTACTGTTGATAAAAAATAAAGGCTCTCTGAGGAGTAATAAAGGCTGTTTGGACATTGTATGCTCTCGGTTTATCATGCCTTGCGACTATCTAGATTCTATGTAAAGCATTTAAATACGCTACTGTACACTGGTTAGATTGTTTGGAGCAATCTTTTGAGAAGCTATTTAAACTGCAAGAATATCATGCAATTCTCCTCGCAATGGTACCATGGTATTAATAAATGATAAAAATCTAACTCAATTTCATAATTGTGTATTATTACAAAATTTCGACACATTTATGAGCGACTGAAAAAGGTGTACGCCTATTGAGGTCATCTGTTTCTAGCGCTCCGGTCCGCCTGTAGAAGCTCTTCTTGACGACGTGAATGCGTACGAACTCCTTGTTCGGGCGCCAACATCGTTCTTCAACGTTCCAACCGTATTCTAATCCGTGCGTTGGAGAGTCGTAGTACTTTTTGTCAGGTCGGGTACCGTTCCTAACTTTTAGATATGCTTTGCGACCTTCGTCATTATGGCTCACTCCTAAAAATGAGCATTAAATCATTAATGTTTATTTAAAATTAAAAAGTTGAATTGCATGAAATTCGTTAATTTTAGTTGTTTGTAACGGTTGTTTTATTTGTAATATTCGAAAGACACAAATCGCTTAAATTGTGTTTAACGCACCTACATAAATTAGCTTTCTAACTTCTGGTGGGACAGGGTACATTGGTCCGCGCTCAAGAATTTCCTTTGAAATTTCAGGGAGTTCTCTTTGTTTTTGGGTTGGTCTCCGCTTCGCTTTCTCCTCAGCTTCTTCTTGTTTTTGCCACTGTACCATGCGTTTTCGTAGCTGTGCGATTTCTTCGTATAATTTCGCAGCATTTTTAGGTACCTAAACAACAGCTGTCGTTTATTAAATATTCTTAAATTGAAAGCTATATGCAATTGGATTGGGAAAAAATAAATTTTTACTAATGTTGGTTTGCTGTATTGTTTAACAATTACTGGTTTCTTCTTCTAGACTTTATTGTTAAATTATGGAATAGATATCAAATTTGGAGTAAAATTTATAGTAGTATGTATTACATTATAAATAATTTTTGACATCTTATCGTCGTTATTTATCGTCTACTCGTGTCAAAATACGTGTGCATGTTAAATGTTAAATGTTTTACGCCCTCTAACGTTTTTACAGAATTTTTATTTTAATTTTTTACACTCCTTTGCAACATTAACAAAAATGAAAGATTATGTGTTATAGAGAACGGAACGAAAGCTACTTGTCTCACAGTAGCAGCTCCAGAATTTAATTTTGGGAGGGCTTCAACCCAAAAGCTCTTTATATATATATATATATATATATATATATATATTTATAAATATTATTACTTTGGAGGAAAAATAAATAAATGAGCTTCTTATATGAAATGGTGCTTAAGTAATTCTTGAAGTCCCGTTAAATGTAATTACACTAACAATAATAATTTCAGAGAATATTATTTAAATATTCTTTTCTTAAGGTATGGTTATATTTTACTATATTGGGGAGTACTTCTCCCACTTCCCTTATATTCAACTGCGCCTCTCACGCATTCAATATTGGCATATACAATATAGACATAGTTATCTGCATGTTCTGGTAGATATAGTTACTAATTTGTGACTTTGATTCAGTATCGTTATCAGTAAAATTAGATCCGTATCCGTGTAAGAAGTTTTTTTAATAAGCTTGACGGATTGACACAATACTTAAGTTTCACCTTATCGTCAGTAAGTTTTTTGTTATATTTTCCATAATCATGATAAGTTCCAGGTAGCGTGAAGGATCTGGCTTCCACCACTTCTTTGTGACATTTTTCCCCAAACCATTTGATTCTTCAGAACTGCAGCCATATAGTATCTTCCATAAATTATCATACATAGAGTTATTGTATTTAACGCTTATTATAGAATCGTGTTTTTCTTTTTTTTTTTTTTAATACTTAATCAAATAATTTTAATGTAATGATTTGAAGAGTACGAGAGACAAATCTCTAGCCAGGTAGCTTAATCTCATTTATTTATTATTTAGGTTAGTTTGATCTCATTTATTACCTCGAAATTAAAGAAAAAATAGTTAAAATTTGAGACTATATTTATTTGTTCGACATTACCCCTGAGGATCATTTATTGGAAGAATTATAACGAATTTTATTTGGTTGTAAAAAATACTTTTATGATAAACCTCTATCAGGTTTGATACCGTCTTCATTGTCTTCTCGGTTTAGATTTATGTTTATGTTTCTGCAAATTTCGGGTATTCTATCAGGATATGTTTAATAGTTCTGGTCACGTGACAATATTCACAGGTCAGAGCCTCAATAACTCTAAGGAGGTAAAAGTACGAAAGTTCACAATGCCCCTATAGGATTATCTCATTTTTTATGAAAATTGCGACAACATATTTTCTGTTTAGCATGCGTTTCTTTTATTTGTCTAAGTTTCGATTCGCTTAGTGCCCATTTTAATTTTATTTCATTAGGCATAAATCTTCTCCATTATTCTGTTGCTATTGTTGAGAAGATTTTCTCAAAAGTTTTACGTTTTTGCGTACCAATCGAGCGTGTACATTGTGGAAACACTGTGGTTGAGCCCTTACGTTTCCTGCTATCCTGCTGTTGGAAGAAACCCATATGAAAAAAAAAATGTTATTTTGATAAAGTTTCTACCATGAGTTTTGCGATCCGATAAAACAATCAATTTATTTTTCCAAAACTATCAACTACTATAGCTAGGTCATTATTGGTTTCATGATCGCTTATATGTTCAGAGGTTCTCTGGCGTTTGTTTCGTTAGCAGAAAATATATAACTTACGCTTGTAAATTTAGACAAATTGTAGCTGGAGTTACTAACTAAAAAGCACCCAACATTGTTAAAATTCTTTGATACATTATTTATAATTCACGAAAAGTTTCATTATTTTTTATTTAAATAGTGATTATTATTATTTAAAGATTGGTAAAACTCTGTTATTTAAATTATTATAACATACATTTAAAGTTAAAATTATTTAAAATTTAGATTATAAAATAATCAAAGTACTAAGGCTTTAACTGTATAGATGCTCAATATATGTGATGGGCTTCTATAACATTAATAATGTTACATTTACTTGGGCACTCACCAAATAGATTGAAATAAATATACGGCTGGATTACCTTTAAAACCTCCTATGCACTAAAATTACAAAGTCTAGTAAATACTTAATGCTTACTATTATATTATATTTTTATCAGTGTAAGAGATTTTTGAAAAAAGGACAAGAATAATAATCTTATAATAAATATTTTTGTTCTCTTGTTCGTTACTATGAATTTACGATGTAAGCCATTGATATCCATTTCATCAACCATGCTCCAACGAATATTTTCTACAATGGCTATGTAGCTTTAAATCTAAACCTCAACAAAAACGACTGTGGAATGTTACATTACTGATTCTCTTAAATGATATGTTTTTTATATAGCTGTTCCAAAACCTTTATACTTGATAAAGTATTGATGTGTATTGCTTCAGATCTTCGTTTATCCTACCAGTGTAAAGACTAACGTAGTAAAGTTAAAATGCAGAACGTCTCCTAATCATAATATTTGAATTACATGATAAGATTCACTATACCTGTTCTGGATTAAGTTGAGGCCTCTTGAAAACTTTTTCATAATTTTTCTGGAACCATAGCAAAGAGAGGTGTTGCGACTTCTCTTCTATTTCTTTTAAAACACGTTCCTTTCTTACATCCATTTTCCACGGAACCAATTTTGCCTTCTACTAGAATTTCGTCTTAGCTAAATTACAAAAATTTGTTATATAACGCTACTTACATTGTATAAATGTCATATTGTTGTACCATATGCTTTAAAACTTTGTCATTTCCTTATTTTAGTACTCTGAGTATCTTCACAAAGGCGTTTGCTGTTGTTTTGAAATCTGTATTATAATTAATCAAAGGTAAAATAAAATATGAACTCTCACATATCATTAACTCACAGTTTGATCACAATTCTACTCGTCCTAGAAAATAGAAAAAGTAGTTAAGTTTCCTGAATCCGTACTCACCGTACAACCACTTCCACACTCTTTTATAAACAGAACGATGAATGATTTAGATAGCCCAGTCGTTTTAATGACAGACTCTAAATTACTATTTTGACAAAAAATACCACTAAGGTATATTTAAAGAAAATAATTCTTTATTGAAAAATGTTCCAACTGAGGAGATGATCGATCCAACCTGTAAGTAGTTAATGCTTACTCGTTTATTTTTGCTTCCTCACTACCGAAGGTAGGGAAGCATTGTGTTCGTGCGAGAGATTAAAAAATTTTTTTTGCTCAGAATCGAAAATTTTCACTCGCGTTTTACGTTTCAGACATCAAGGATCAAATTTGGTTCTGTGTCTGACTGTCTGTCTGTCTGTCTGTCTGTAGTCAAATCGATGTGACGGGCATATCACCTAGTACCGTTCATCCAATCTTCATGAAATTTTCAGGGATTATGCTGATTGGTGCTTAGATGGTCCCATATCAATTTTATCAAATTCCATTAAGCAATTCCGCTTACGCACGCGCAAACATATATTTTTAGATATGCTAATATTTCAGAAAGGGCTCGTTCGATTTGGCTCAAAGTTAGATAAAAGGTAGACTTTGGTGAAAAAATAATGTAGTGTCAATTTCATTGAATTGCGTCCAACACTTTCTCTTATATGTGCACTACTAGTCCGCCGTCCGCCGTCCGCGCATTTTTTCTGAAACTACTAGACCGATTTTTTTCGAATTTGGATATAAAATCAAAGGTCACCCGAGGATCATCCTCCTTCGACGACATTACTATTCGCCTTCTAGTTTCAAAATGGCGGCCGAAAAACCTGCGTTGCTATTGACTGTAGCGCCTAAACGAATGTACCGATTTTGATGAAACTTCGCTAGTCATTTTCTCTACGCCCTATAAATTTATCTATACTACATACTTCAACGAAAAGAAGCTCAAAAAAAGTTACGAGGGATGGTAAAATTAAATTCCAAATAACTCAAGAATTATACACATTTATGTCAATATGTTTTTTTAGAAGTTTACGGAATTTTCTAAAAAACAAAACAAATTTCGTCAAAATCGGACAATTAGGAGCAAAGATATGGTCTCTAGTTTTTTTTAGATGTGCTATTGCAAAAGGTTTATCTTTTTTTTTATTTCTGAATGTGTTACTGAAGTAATGCTATTTTTTTTAGCATATTACTAATGATTAACAAAAATTTTAGTCCAATAATTAGAATCACCTTTTATTTATTTTTATTTATAACTAGGAATTTAATGTTACTTTATATGTATAATTGTTTGGAAATAATATACCAAAGAGAAATAATTTGCAATGGTTTTTTTCAAATTAATATCGTTATATATATATATATATTATATATATATATATATATATATATATATATATATATATATATATATATATATATATATATATATATATATATATATATTATGTATATATATAAATCTTTCGTGCTGAAGCCCCTCTTTCAAAATTAAATCTTGATTCCGTAATGTATATACTATTATTAGAGCATAAGTTCGTATGTAATAATTTTCAACTTTAATTCTATGTTTATTAAAGGTGATATTTTGTAGTCTGCAACTGATATAAGTAGTCTGCTACTATGGAAAATAGCAGATGAAAATAAAATATGAAATTATTCTAATAAAGCATAAAGAAATATTGAATTTTTATGCACTCTTGTAAAACAATAAATAAATTTATACATAAGACCTTTTGAACTAACAGTATTGAAATTCATGTTCAGTATGCATATTTTTTTTTATTAAGCATAATCAAGTACGGAATATTCAAATACGACCCTATGTTGTTGAATGTTGAAGGGTAACTGTAATCGGCTATTCCGATTCTGCTTCTCTCAGAGATTTTATTCTCATACGAAAAATTGTATACCTTGTAATATACAACGGAAACGGTGAGGAAGTTATACTGACCTTACTTGGCAGACGTTTTATACTTATAACGAGTGGTATTATATTTTTAACAATATAAGAATTTTTCAAAAATAATAATGTTAGAATAAACGTTTTTGTTTTCTTGTTAGTTTCTATGAATTTACGAGGTTTTAGAGGTCATCATTTGATATCAACCATGTTCCAACGAATATTTTCAATAATGACTATGTAGCTTTCAATGTCTCTTCAACAAAAACGAGGCAACTTTGGAATTTTACATTACTGATTCTGCTAAACGATATATTTTTTATATTTCAGATCATTTTCTATTTTTTATATTACATAGAAACTAACAAGAGAACAAAAATGTTTATTATAAGATTATTATTCTTGTATTTTTTTAAAATCTCTTACATTGTTAAAAACATAATACCACACATTAAGTATAAAAATAAACGAGTAAGCATTAAGTACTTACAAGACTTTGTAATTTTAGCGAATCTTATGTTTGATCGATCATCTCCTCGTTTGGAACGGTTTTCAATAAAGAATTATTTTCTTTAAATATACCTTAATGGCATTTTTGTCAAAAGAGTAATTTCGAGTCTGTAATTAAAATGACTGGACTAACTAAACCATTAACCACTCTGTTGATAAAAGAGTGTGAATAGATTTATACGGTCAGTATGGATTGAGGAAACGACTTTTTTTTTTCAAAGTTATTTTTCTAAAATAACACCTTTTAAATTAGCTTATTAATTTTTTTTTTTTTAATAACTTGTCCGTACAAGTATGTTACGTACCTACCTGTAGGTCTCCCCTTATTAAGGAGCTATGGTCTACCTTCCCGCGTGGCCAGCCTTTGTAGGAAGCAGGGGCAGGATTCGATCCTATGATCTTTACTTTACTAGTATAGCACTAACCACGCTCACCACTCTGCTATGACGGCCCTATTAATTAATAATTAATCATGAATTACTTTTAAATAAATTTCCCTATCATTAGTTAACTGTTTTTTAAACGAGTAAGAAGGATTTAGTCAGGTAAAGTGTTTATTCTTTTTCGTAAACCATTGACCAGTTGAATTCTCATTTTGCAGATACAGGGTATGCTGGCTATATTAATATGTTTAAAGAAATATTTTCGGTAGGTAGACTAGAATCGTTCATTTATGAATAGAATCATTCATAAGAAAAAAAAAAATTCTGTACTACTACAACCTGTGGAAGGTCTTGGATTCAGCACTTTGTTAGGGAATACTGTTTTGGGGTCAACAGTTGCGCAAGAAGGTGGTTTGACTGAAATCACGCCCAATTTCCAAGTTTTTTCCCAATTTTAGTATGGCCTTAAAAGTGGCATTAGTCGTGGGTTTAATAATAATATTTTTTAAAAACTGTGATCCATCTCTAACTTTACTTTAATATTCGTATTACTACAACCAAAGAAACATTAAATATATCTATGCTATAAAGAATAGGAAGAGTACTTCACTTACAATGGAAATTTATTATAACTTAACAGTAAAGGATAAATGATGCGATTTAGGATTCTAGTCTAACAAAACCTACATGTTAAGTATTTTTTATGTAAAAGTTCCTTAATAACATTTAAATTTGTGTGAATTATCCGTATCTATCCAAAGATTGAATCTATGAGGTATTTAAATTATAAAAATACTTTTCTATAGTTGTGAATATCATGAATAAATAATATTTAAAAAAATACTTTTCTCCCAATGTTTTTTTTAAATATTGAAATTTAAGATTTTTCCAACATTTTATTTTATGCGACCTCTTATTGGCACAATAAAAGGATTGAGAAAAAAAACAGTTTATAAAAAAGGTAACATTTATTTATAAAAAAATATAATTACAACAATTAAAAAAGTCCAGTCTATTTACTATCTTGAGTATCCTGAGAATCCATGGTCCTGCGCTGTATAGTCTTGTCCTCCGAGATCCTGCGATGGGTATCCGTAACCTCCGTTTCCACCTCCGTTTCCGCCACCTTGGTGCTGTGGTTCTGGGTACGTTGCCGTTCCTTCGTACCTCACGTCGGCGTGGAATCCGGTTTTCCAGTCAGCGTGATAGGTGACGATCTGTGTCCTGCCGTCGGGTAGGACGACCCTGTAGCTTCCTTTGACGTTGTGTCCGTCCGAACTCTCTTGCTGTCCGAAGTCTGTTCCGTGGTGAGGGTCTTTTACTGCATAACCGAACTCATAGGGATGAGCCTATAGGAAAATAAAAAAAAATAAACTTAGGTCAGTGATTAGTTATTATTGAAATCAGGGTTTGAATTTGTTTTAAAAGTTCCATTTTAACAGTTTCTCGGAAACTTTTTGAGTAAATGATTTCTTAAAATAAAAGTCCTAAGGAATTTTTTTTTGCAATAAAGTTCCAGATTAGACTTATAATTTGTCTTAAATGAATCATATATGATTCTAATGTGTCATTTGTTTGAGTAGCTAAGAATAAAAGCCATTTTTAGATTGACTTTTTAGCGAAATCTACAGGACTTTTAAATAAAAGTTTTTGAAAATAAAAGAACAGGAAAACCAACAATTGAAAATTTGAAAAAATACAGTAAAATCCAGTGATACCGAAACTTTTTTTAGAAAAGTTTTTTTCCGTTAAAATCCTGATTGAAACTGATTTTGGGGTAAAGCTTACAATTATAATTAATAAAAATACAATTTTTAAATCAAATTAATTATTTAGGCATGCATTTTAAAATGTCAGCATAATATATTATTTTTCTGTTGTATTTTTTTTAATCTGAAAATAATCCTGTAAACATACTAAGTTGTCTTAATTACACTAACAAAAAAATATTGATTCAGGTCTACCAGTGTATGAATTTAATGGTACCGTTTACTATTATATATTTTCTTGAAACCAATTACTTAGCTTCAACAATATTATCAAAATTCTTAAACATTTATATCTGGGACAATCTTAGCGATAGTGCTTTTTAGCTCTTTAAAAAGATTTGAAGTGAAAGCTCGGTGAACTAAATCAGAACCGAATTTCTCCAACAGAAAATTCAATTATCGTAATTCAATTTATTAATTAGTTATTATTTTATTTATTATAGTATTACTATTTATTTATTCTACAAACTTTAAACGAGTCCGTAGTTACAGACAATATATTTTTTTAAGGGTATCTTTTGTATGGGATTAAACCCCACTTTGCCAGGTGTTAAAAGTTTTATTTATTGTTAAAATATTCATATATATCTCATTAAGCCGATCTGAAAATAAATAATACATATATTATTGACATAAGATATGTAAAGTGCTTCAATTTTTTTGTATGCATCAACAGAGATTTTCATCTTAAGAACTTGAATGTACTTTATAACGTTCAGTTGGTCTACATTGTTTTTGAGTTGGCTGTAAAAATACTTGGATGACTCGTTTATTGGGCCAACTAATGAACATTTATTTTATTTTTATTTTGTTTTGTTAACCAAGCATAATAAAAAAAAATTCTCGCCCTAGTAGGGTGAATTCGTATTAAAAAGAATAAGATAAATGACCGTTTGCTGTACTTATATGATCTTATGTATTAGAATTAATAAATAAAATATCATAGTCCCAAAAAAATCCATTTCGTGGTCAATTTAAATTTAATTGTATCAATTTAGGAATTCGTTTTATTTATTTTACTTAAATACACGACTTCTAAAGATGATATTTAAATAAGATTTGAAAGAGTATGACGACCTTATAGCGCTTCGTTGATCCGATATCTCTTGTATACCATTAACCGAAAAGCCTAGTATCTAGCAGCTTTGAGTTCAGGCATATTAGATAAGCCACTGTGCCTAGAAGATACAAGTTAGCGGAAAGATACCACAATGGGAAACGTCCATTGTTGGATATTCTCAGCAACTCGTCATTCAAACGAGCAGCTGTAGTGCTCACGTAAGGATGCGCCATAGCTTCCCTGTGGGATGCGGGCCACTTTTCATACAATATGGTCACTTTCCATATCGTTACGTCTAAAGCTCAACACAGCAAGGGCCTCCTACGTTACTACTGTAAAAGTAACGCTTGCCGTATTAAAAAGTAGCTTTAGCTATAATTTGTTCTATCCTCCGATCAGCAGATGGAACTGCTTCGTTTAACAACTTCATGCTCCAGAAGTAATTTCTTAATCTTCGCGTTTATCAATTATCAAAATGTTTAGAAGCGATTGGGCTATTTTCTAGAATGCCATAACATGATTCATAACCGAATTTTTTCCCAAAGCTAATTTCAAAGTGTGTTCGTCCAAGAGAAGAACTTTCCTCTGTTTCATAGCGTCGCAGAGAAAGATCTCCTGACAGGAACTGATTGCTTTGTGTATAAGAAGGATACGTGAAGAACGTAAGCTCGCCATTACATCGTCAGCTCAACGACAGGGACAGGCTTCACAATCGGACTGCGACTTTCCTCACATTATGTCCAGGACTATATCAGCCTCAAACTAGTACTCTCCTTTAAACGATTTAACACTTTCACTTCTTTGGTGTACAACTTTGTGGAATGCTCATGTCTTTGGGTGATGGCTGGCAGTATTTTAAGTATTTTTTCTGAGCACGTAGAAGAATTTTAACCATCAACCGAGCAAAATTATTTGAAACTTTCTTTAATTTTCTGCAGCTGTTATCAGGTACTTATCGATAATTAGGTATGCGCTAAATAAAAATTCTGAACTTACAAATTAGTAAAGATAAAAAAACTAATAATAAATAAATTATCGATTAGATTTGACACTGTTAAGAGTTATGATAATAAAATCTGTTAAATGCTAAAGCTTTTTATACAATCATAAATGGGCAATGTATATTTACACCATTAAACGAGAACCAATGATATATTGATAATATTCATCATTTAATAATTTCTATAAGCTTTTTTTACATTAATGAAAACTGTTTTCTTCTCCCTCTGAATTCTTTTAGGTAATGAAATAATTATTCCTCGATTAAATTTCTAACAGTTTTAATAAAATTAATGGAAAAGTAAGCTGAAATAATTATATTTATTACTCATTATATTATATAATATTTGAGCTAATAATGTGCAAAATATTAGCAGGATTCGGAAGATTTTCTGTTTAGTGGTTAACATTATAGAACACAAAAACAATTGTAATCTATCGGAAGTACATGAACGTCATGGCAGAGCAATTACAATAGGGGTGGTTAGCTGTGTTGAATTGTGAAGGGAAAAAGTTAAAAACAAAATTATACAATGATATTCCTTCCTCCGAAATCAATATTAATATTCAAGAAAATATCTTTCAACAACAATCATAAATTTATATTTTAAGGATTCAAAAAATAAAAACTGATTTAGAGATTCTGTTATTAAGTTCATTGTTGAAGTTTTGCAGTATCGTCTTATTCTATAGTACAAAAGTATCTTGCAATCATATATTTTTATTGAAGGTTTTTGGATTACAGTAAGACATCGGCGGTCGTTGCCGCGAGGTACTTTACGAAAGGGGTGTTCCGAAGAGGGTTTCATATCAAAATTTTTGAGGGGGCATATTTTGACAGTTTTTTTTTAATTTTTGAGGGGGGCAAGGTTCGAACAGTTATGAATTTTTGGACGAAGGGATAAGGGGAAAAACATGGAACATACCGAAGTAAGTATAATTGTATATGATCTACGCCTTTTTTAATTCTACCTTAGCTTGCTCTATTTTTAAGAAAATGTGAGCAATAATATATCTTTGGTGGAAGGGGAATGGGTAGGTAATTTTGTCATCGATCTTGGGGGAGGGCACTCCTGCTTTCCGATGGAAAAAGGAAATTCCAGTATCCGTCCTTTCAAAATACGATTTTTTAAAATTTATTTATAAATAACTTATTTGACCCATTTCCAAAAATTACGCAACAAAAAACAAATTTTCAGAATTCACCATATAACAAGTTGCATGATTAATGTGGCGTAAACAGGCTTTTTGCTTATATTTGACTGAATATCCTTGAAACTGTGTTTTTATTCGTGCCTAAACTTTAGGAATATATGATGTTAAATATGTCAGACAATAAAAACATAGAAATTTCAATTGTCATTACACCTTGAAATTAGGATTTTGTCGCTCTCCAGACGACTGTGTGGCGTAGTGATTTCAGTTTAAGTTCTGTTTTGCAGATGACGAAACATTACATTACAAAACTTTACGTAAAAGTTGTGAGTTCAACGAAAGGGATCGAAGAGATATAATTTAGATAATGAAACTGGAAGTTGTGATGGACTACATTAGAGAAGATCCTTGATACGGCGCGACTATTGCGTTGCAGGAGCAGCGGCTGTATAATTAGGATGGATCAGGAAACCTGCGCGTTCTTCTTATCGCCAGTAAATCTGATTATTCAAGAACCTGGGAGCTCTCCTGCTTATTAATCGAGGAGGCAGAGCTTTGTTAGAGGAGGAAAGTGGAAACATGGAGGATGTGGCCGATGCGCCTAATAGCCTCCATATTCTCATTCGTTAATATGTTCCCGAACGGCTCATTAAGCCCTTCGGGCGGACTCGCGAAAGCCTCGGAGAAATCGGCACGTCCCACGGATGAGATTGCTCCTGGGGCAAGGTCTTTACTCCTTCGCTTCCTACAAAATGCTTCCCTGATCCAGGACAAACCTGATTTAGCACGTATGGCTGCTACTAAGGAGTATACTTTAGGTTAAACATTTTTCAACTTTTGTAACTTTCTCATTGTCAACAACCGTTTTATTGTGTTTTTTTTTATATTATTGTATTAACTCCTGATGTAAAGATTATACGAAAATGCTACCAGTTAAAATGCTCCTTCACCTGACAGATAATTTTTTTCGTTAGGTATAGTTAAACCTTTAGACCTACTGATGTAATTGAAAATATTTTTCATTATTGTGGGACTTTTGTCCATGCAAAATAAATTATAATGAATACAGAATGGATGCCAGTGCGCTCATACATAAATTAAATATTTACAATGATAGCTAATTAAAAGTAAAAATACAGAAAAAGAGAGAGAGAGCATACATATATATAAAACAGACATAGTATGTGCAATTTTAAATTTCAAAATCTCTTTATTACAGTGGTAAATTTATTTTGATTAGTATTATTTTTCGAACAAACATTATTCAACTTGTATAACTGGACTAAAAAGCGAAATCAGAGGTAAATTTTGCAGTGTAATATATTTCTTTTAGCAGTTAGTAGATTCCTGTCTTTTCTAATGAATGATAACGTTATTGTAAAAAAAAAATTAATGAGGCAAGAACATCTTTTTTATGATTGAATCTCCTATTAGGCCTATTTTGATCGATAGTAAAATAAATTAACTATACTTAAATTTTATTTTTTGAAGTGAAAGCTTCATTAGTCGCATTTTGTTCATGGAGAGTGAATTAGATCGATCCGCCAGATCTCCAATGAGTAACGCTCCGGTAAAGTTGGCTGTAATCGACTAATTGAAATATTTTTGAATATGGATTAAAATATATCAGAAACTAAAAATTGGACTTGCATACTGTAAGCGAAGGAGATGTTTAGTATTTCTTTGTCCTAATTATTAGCTATTATTTATAATTCATATTTCATATTTTTAATATTGCCTTGTCGATGTTTCCGTTTCTATCGTGTGGTCTGAAGTACACATCAAGCAAACAACTGTTTTTTTTTTATAAATATTGTCGTCTTATTTTTATTATCAAGTTTTATAGGTGATGCGGTATTTTTTTTAACTGACTAAACTAAATATATTTGTTCTAAATAAAAAATGTACTCTAAACAAATTCTTTATGGGGACCATAATTTCTCAAAACATTCTCTAAATCGCAGAAGTTTTGCTCTTTTTAATAATAGTAATCGCTGAAATGTAAAAAAAGTTATAAAATGAAGTTTGAAAACTGCTTAGGGTTGGATTTTTCTTTGCTATTTGTTTTGAAATATAATTTATCGAATTTCATATTTAATTGATGATTCCAATAAATTTTGTCAACCGAAATGTTGTCTGTCAGTTTATTGTCTATCAAATCGGACTTTGTATTATTCATATGAAAGTCGGAGTTAACGACTTTACTGTTCCTGTCCTAAAACCGAAGAGACCCATTCTAGGATCATTCCATTCGGGTTAGGGAGTATTGCCTGAATTTTGCGCTGATTGATTACCTTTCTATTGATTCGTTCTTTATCCATACCTGCAATTTTGAAAGAGTATTTCAGTAACTACCAACTATAAAATTGATTATATTTACCGGATGCAGTTCCATTCCGCATAATGTAGCAGTAGAAACTTTCTAGTAATTCATTATTCCATGGGCAAAATATTTATGCAATGCTTATTTATTCTAGAAAAAATACACTTTGTTGTTCCATACCTCTAAATATTGATTATAATAAACAGCTCAATATTATTTAATTTTTTTTTATAATTTTTACCTTTTATTCTTACATTTAGTTTACAACACAATCAGTGAATGTGATATTATAATGACTAGGACAATTTGAGACTGAATCTGCTAATACCTTACTGGAGTTTCTTTAATCCGGAAGAAAAGGAATTTTAGTTTTTGTCAAGTAATCTACTTCTTCGTTGTAGTGCCCATGTATTAAGTAGAACAAATGTCTATATATTAAATAAATTGAGTTCTGATTGTTGTTGTTCTGATTGTTTATACGTGAGTATAAGTTAATAAAATTGATTTTTAATAATTAACTTTTAAATTTTTTTTTTGGTTTAAGTTAGTGACAATGTAGATCGCCTTCTAGTAGACAACATTGCAGTTTGAGTCAAAGTTTATTTTTTTCTTGTCGAACGTAGGCTCCAATCTATTCGAAAAAATAATCTACAAAATACAGATTGACCTACTCACTGACCGAAAAATTTACTGACATTGTTGGAAAACTTGAGAAAAAAACACGATACGCAACTGGCTTGTTTCTTGATGTAGCCCAGGCATTTGATAAAGTTTGGTCCCCAGATTTCTCTTTGAATTCAAGACTGTTCTACTTCACATATGCTATCTTATTATTCAATCCTCTTAGCTATGTTAGCAATAATTAATTTAAGATTAAGTTTTAATAGTTGGTTCAGTAAAAAAGACTCACAAAGAGTGCAGTATATTCAATCCAAAATTGTAAGACTAATGACAGCAGTTCCCTGGTACATAAACAACAAAACTTTACGTATTTACTTAAAACAAACTATCGACCACACGCTCTCTTTAATCACGATTTCATATTAAACTACACGGACACAACAAAAGATATATTAACGACATGGCTGACATGTTCATTAAGGGGCAACTGAAAAGGAGCTGGTTGAGAGATCTCATTTCCTGATTTAAGGTAGTAAACTAAGACCAGTGAAGAGGTGCTGCTTGAAACTATCCTTCCTCATGCCGTTTTCTTACACGACAACTAATCTGCTTATTGTCGTGTTCAGGACTGGAAATTCGAAGATTAAAAAAAATGTTTTAATTGTTAGATTGTTTCGTGAACTTAAGCAAAGGGCAACTGACAGTTAATCCCTGTTACTGGGGAACAGTTAATCCCTTAACTGCTGTCACATCCCATCTCTTTTGCCACACTAAATCGGGCGAAATGGATTTGGGACAGTTCATCTCCAGACTTCCTATTTCGAAACAGCTACTTAAGGTTCACACAATTTTGTCAAACAAGGACGCTGGGTCCAACTTTTTTCCCAAAACAGATTGATAATAGTTTAATATCGACGGTCATTTCCTCGATTTTCCTATTTATCATCGAAAAAAAAAAGAGCATCTGAAATATTATCTAAGCTTAGTTTCTATTAAGTCCGAGATGAAAAAGACAAAACAAAAAAAAATATACAAACATATTCTTATATACAATAAACATTTAATGTTTTAACTTTATTTCAACCGGAGCACTCTAACAGATACAGCCGAGGAAAGCTCTTGTATTTTTGACAACAATTTACGGTCGGTCTGTATTTGTGACATGACTATTTGATCGATTAAAGTTTTTTTTTTCCTTTGTGTCGTTTCGGCTACAAACTGCTTTAACCATATTCGGATGTCAAGTATACAGTAGTGGCTCCGGAAAGCCACAAAAAAATGTTTTTTTCTTTACATTTGTGCTAAATTATCTATACTGGTTCCTAAAAAAAAAATAAATATATAGGTGTTTTTTAATGTATTCTATACATTTTCTGAGGACATCCCTTTGACTTTTATTTTTGTTTAGTTATTTTACAACTCGAAAAGTATTCTTATCCCGGGACATGCTAAATATTAATGTGAAGGATGAATTGGCTTCAGATATTAGCTTTAAAAAAAAAAAATCATTTTTGTCTGCCCAATATTAGCTAAGACACAACCAACAATTTTTTTTGTGAATTTCATCCAAACCGGTAAGAGAAGTCGTGTGAATGGAAACATCGAATATTTTATTTACTTGAATTTTATAAACCTCGAACTTATTTAAATAGTGGTACTTAATAATTACCTATTCAATTCTATCTTCATCAATAATTAACTATGAGATGAATGAATTGCTTTTGACAAGGAATGAGATTCGAGTTCAAGTGGTTGTCGAATGAAGAAGCACGAATTCAAACAAGCGCTGCTAATCTTAAAACGTTTCGTTTCATTAGAGCTGTCGGTTCTACATCTTGTCAAGTTCGATTCCCGAGTTCCTGTTTCTATTATGTATATTGTGCAATGCCGGATATTGTTATCTCTACTACGAATCTTGTGACTAATTTTATCTTAAAAAAACATTACATCCTATATATATATATATATATATATATATATATATATATATATATATATATATATATATATATATATATATATTCTTTTTATTTTTATTTTTCTCAATGAGCTAAGAAACTGATCAGTCTATGTTTCGATGGTTCAGACAACACGAAGACTGTAAAACATCGGATCACATTAGCTCACACCAAAGCTAATACAATAAAAACGATTTTACCCAAACATGGAGTTAATAATATTTATCGTCTCTAAGTTCCTTCAAAGTTCAGACCCTTTCTATTGTTGTTAGAATAATTTCGCCCGAATTTTAGTCAATTTTACTTTCCAATATTCAGAAAGAACAAATATCGCAGTAGTATTTGTACAAGCTCTAATCCCAGTATTGAACACCTTCAACATTATGGAGATTTATCGGTTATCTAGACCGGATAACCGCTTCTCATTTCTGGTAATTTAGCTAGCGAGGCCCCATTGACCGTCGCCCAGATCTGAATCCTTCCGGAAAAATCGTTGGTGGTTTAAGGAATTGAAACCGTGACTCCAATGCTCGTAGCTCCCGTTTCCGTGACTCATAATCATGGAAATGATGGATAAGCTCTTGCACTCGTTTCAACGATTCTTTGGAACTACCCACTCAGGAGTAGATAAATGCATTTGGAAGTAATTCAATGCAGGTTACGAAGGGCTGGGACTGCACCACAATAGGACTCCTTCATTAGACCATTCACCCGGTTAACTTGACTTGCATAACTGTTACTTCTCCGTGAGGCGGCATTCAAGTCGTGCGCTGTGTTTCCTTTTATTTTCAATCCGGAGATAGTCATCGTTCCGAATTCTATTTTAGGGTTTTCCTATAGAAAAGAAAAAACCGAGATACATCTACGTTTCACTGAATAGTAATGCAGAGTTTCGCAATACCTGAACTATTCCTTTTATTGTATAACCTAAAGTTGTATAGCGAATGACGCACAACAATACTAAAAATTACCAATATCTCACGCTAAGAAGTACATTTAAATAGATATAAGTTTGGGTAAATAGCTGGTAAAACAAAATTTAACTGAAGACATCACTGATATAGCTGTTCTAAACGCCACAACATTATCAAAAACTTCAGCAAAAAAATGATGAAATTCTTCCTTTTGGTGTTTTTTAAGTCACATGTCTATCACTGTATATATTTGTAACTAAATACTTTTATTTTTGTTTCTTCTAGCTGATTATTTCTGGCATTCACAGGGTTATCCATAATGTTCAAAGCTTATTATAAACAAATAAGTCGCAAAATAGTGGGACCGCTACAAAAAAAAATATCAACAGGACCCGAACCGCATTCAAAATTTATAGATCAATTTACAGAAAATTAGTGTTGCCAAATGCGAGACCGCTATGTGTCTTTGTCTTGCAAACTCAGTCTTGATCGTGGTCTTGGTCTTGCGCAAGAGTCTTTCAGTTACTTATTAGCTTATTACTATAGAGATATTACTGCAATTTTTTAGACAGGAGAAACCTAAATAAGCCCGAATGAAAAATTATTAACATGTAGTAACTAAGATTTTCAAGTATTAGTAACTATTTTGTTTTAATTTTTATTAAAAAATAGATTTTTTTTTTACCAGTCCTGGAATTGGTCTTGCAACATTTAGGCGGCCTTGGTCTTGGCCTTGCAAAGTGCAAGACCAAGACCGATTTTGGGCAACACTACAGAAAATGTATGAGTTAAATCTAGTTGCTTTATATTAGCAGAAGCATTCACCAACAAATTATGTTTTAACTTTTAAAAAAAATTGTAAATTCTTAACTGACACATTTATATATCCCTCTTGGTGAAATGAGTATGTTCTCTTTATCTCCGTTAATAATTTATATAAGGAAAGTTATAGTTGGTTAAAAAACGGTTCTCATAAGTCGACTCTAATATAATTAAAAACTTGTTCGTGCGCAGTAGTTACAGTGATTGGCAACGATATTTACTGAAGGAGGGCTACTGTAATTACGGGATTAGCGATTACAACTGAATTGTATGTAGGCAGATATAATCCTGTTTTTCGTTGTGGTATTTTATTTAGCTTTAATTATTTTTTCTTATGTTTTTTTCTTTACTACATTTATGCAGTAACAAATATTTTGTTGTTTCATTGACATTCTTAACAGTTAAACGGAATTCCAACAAAACGTGTAAAATTATATATAACGTGACTAAGTATACTAACATTTTTTCTTTTAATTTTTAGTTTTATAAACCTCTTTCAAAATATTGCTACTGATTAAAGTTGGGTACATTAGTTCAAGAAGAACATTGACAGAAATAATCAGTCAATTTTATGGATTGTTATAGGAAGGTATATCATTTAATTTTAAGAATTGTTTAATTCCATATTCTGTTATTCTAAAGTACTAGTAGGTGTTTGGTGAAACATTATTTGATCTTGTAATCCGTCATAAAAAAAAAAAAAAAAAAAAAAAATATATATATATATATATATATATATATATATATATATATATATATTCATATCCATTTGTAAATAAATTCGATAAATGACTTGCATTTCGTTTAAAAAATAAAAATATTTTCTGTCACTTTCACTTAATTCTTCGAATGGCTAAAAAGCTTCACTCAAGCGGTGAAAAAAAAATCTTAATGATCTGCTATTTATTTTTTAAAACATCCCATCGGAATTTCCTCATTAAAAGTGACATGCGGTGAGCTAATCGCTGCTGATAAGTTCTTTTACCGCATCCAACCTATTAACAAATGTGTTTTTTTAATCTTTCCGCGTTACATCATTTTTTTTATATTTCGCTTATTGTTATTTTTATTATTGTCTTTTAAATTTTTCGATTTATGATTTTTAACTCATTAACTATGCTATACGATGTCTGGTAATATGGTAATCGGCGGCTTAAACTCTAAGAGATTTCAGTTTTTTTAAGAATTTGGTGTCTTTCAGTTCAGAGCGAACTATAATACCTTCACACTGTTGGCCTTGTTATTAAAAATTAAGGTATCGTTTTGAAATCATGTTGAAAGAAATAAAAGATAATTATCTTTAACACCGGAATTAAACAAAATAAAAGTGATACATTATTTATTTTTTTAGATCTTAGATATTAAAATTTAAGGCCTTACTCAGCATTCAGCAGTTCTGTTTAATCTTTATTTTATTTTATTTGTGATTCCTAATATCCAAATTAACAACACACTTGGTGAACTTGCATACTTAACAATTAGTTTATTAAAGGACCATTTTACTTGACAAATAATTAACCAAGCCCACGGAAAAATATCCTTTAAGTCCAATAGTTTAGCTATCATTAAAACTTAATTTATTATTATTGCCTTATTTCTGCATTCTCGGCATATATATATATATATTTTTTTTTTTTTTTTTTTATAATAGATTATGGTCAAATTTAACTAATTATGAAACTTCGATTGTAAAAAATAACCATATTACAAATATTGATCAACCTCATTATTAAGTTCTATTGTAAATATTGCGTGTATGTTATGAGAAAAAAATCATGTAACTATTTCCCACGGTTCTCTCCTAATCAAATACTTATAATCGTACCACGATGATAAAATGTTCTCAAGACGACCGTAAACAGATGGGCAGGATCACGTCCTATGTAACTTGGGAACTGTGGTTGCGTAATGGTAACAGTCCTCCAGTACGTCGAGGATGCGTTCTTCTAGTTACCAAACCGTACTCTAAAGACATCCTGATCTTCATCGCACGAGAGGAATGTCTACGCTCCGCGGGGTCGTCTAATTTCCGATTTCCTACGCCTACAAACACACGTAAGTCTCTCGAACCCTCAGAGTTAATTATTCTCTGCAGTTGCCTATAACGTCATAGCGGGTTATTAGTTGTTTTTTTTAACAGTTACGTCATAACCCTGTTGTTACGAGAGGTAGTTGAGTTGATTTTGTCACCCCGATGGGAGAACGGGTAGTTTTTAATTTTTTCACTTCCTCTATTTTAGTTTGGTCGGTTATGATCTAATACAGTATTAATTTAAATTAACGTATCTCCCCGTCGATGGGTTCAAACCAGACTGGGAACGGATTCAAGGAAATAGAAACAATTTTAAATTCGTGATAATACTCATCTGCAAACAATTACGTCAATCGGTTCAAAGCCATTGCTTTGTATATGAAATTTTAAATTAACGTGGCGAAAGTTGACGGTTCATTTAATCTGAAAAACGCCGGTTGTGGTTAGTATGCAATTTTAAGAGATAATTCACCTTGGCTCATGGCCTACCTTGTTGCGTTTTGAAAACTGACTCTGTACTATATTAACTACTCTTTTAATTTATACAGAGTCCTTCTTTTTTTTTCAATGATGCATAGATTATGAGCTATCAGCGAAAAATGGACAAAAAGAACTCTATTTTTGAAGGTTATGCACTACTCATCCTTTGTTTCTACAGTAAAGAAACATTGCATAAAAATCATGGTAAATATTTATGTACTTAATATTTAATGTACTAATTGCATACAATAGCGTTAACAATAAAATCTCAAAATCGCTTGGAATATCGCTAGTGAACTTCTAATTCAGATTCAGCACTCCAAAAAAATAACTGACTAATTGAATTTTGCCTACTCTCAACTACTATTTGGCTAGACTTGATTGGTAACTGCGACTTGGCCAGTTTTCAAAATGCAACAGAGTAGGAGGTAATTCTCTTTTCACATTTCAGCTGTGTTATTTTTTATTTGGATGAACCGTTAAATACTGCTAATTTTATTTAAAATTTCATAAATAAATCAAAGGCTTTTAAGTTATTGACCAACGTTGTTTGTTCAGAAGAGGATCATCTAGAATTTAAAAAAAAGTCCAGACTTAAGTTGTTTCGTTGTATGAATTTTTTTTTATCTTCTAGTCTAAAGTATTGCAAGTACTTGAAAATCTTTACTATGGTATAATAACCAACATAAAATAAAACATTGGATTTCATTAACTTATCCTTGAATATTATGAAATCTTAATTTTGCAAGCCATCTTTTCTGTTTAAAATCACTATTTAAATGAATTAAATGAATGTTTGTTAATTATTTAATTGGTTGATTAGAATATCTGTTAGTTCAGCATATATTTCACCTATCAGTAAAATATCGTAAAAACTTAAAATATTTGTTCAACTAATTTGTTTTGATACTCCGAATCGGATTCCTTTTTATCTTTACATTGTGACCACAATACCTGAATCAAGGATGGGCAAGGTTCTTTCTACTGGCGGCAGAATTTTTATGGAGGCTGTGTTTTTTAGGTTCAATAATAAATTGCTGTTTCGGCTTGTGTTTTACCTTAATGTATTACTTCATGATATGAGTTTGTCTGATGATGTGTTGATATTTATTACCTAAAATACTGCTGGTTTTTTTAGGGTGGAAGAAGGTACAAAAATAGGGCGGTCTCGCCCTGACTGAGTTAGACGTGGTGTAATTATTTTTCTCCCATTTTTATGATCAGATCTCCTCTCTGATTATAAGGGTTAGAAATACTATAGCTTCCGATAATTTTCAATTCATTTAATCTATTGTCATTGCTAAAAGCCTTTATCGATCCATTCTCCCGGTTTCCGGTGTATGATCGTAATCCCATGAGGACAATTAAAATATCTTTCCCAACAGTCCTAAATCAACGAAGCAGACGCACCCTCGCAATGATGCAACAATACATCTGCAAGGATGTGGAAGACGTTTCACGGATGATACCCGGCGAAGACAGAGACCTCGTAACATTGCGGTGACACGGTCAACTGGTCGTATCGCAATTCTAGAGGAAGTTGTGGTTCTGATTCTTATTAATGAATTCGATTGAATTCAGCAATAGTATTTAAATGGCTAAGCGTAAAGTAGAAAAACTAATAGTTTTTGCGTCGTCCAGGATATAATTCTGTACTACTAAAGTAAAGAAAACTATGTATTTTTTTTATTTGTTGAGATGAGTCAATATTCTATAACTTTGACCTATTATAATTTGGGTCTTAGTTACTAAATCTGTACTCCTGAGGAAAAGTAAACCCTTTTACCTTTTTGTGTTTGTTCAGGGATCCAATTATCCATGACTTTGAACTATATAAATTTGTTTCTTTATTCCTAAATTATTTATTTAAAAAATGGACATGGTTTACTTTATCTTCGGGGCACAGAACTTAAACGGCTCAGTTTTCTACTGTTCGATTTTTAAAACTTACTTTATAAATCTTTGTTCTTAAACAACAGCAGTGATTTTTCTTCCGAGTTCATAGGTAACAAAAAACTTCCCTTAATGCTTAAATTTCCATCCGTCATTCAATACATTCTTTTTATGATAGATACCTATTGATTTGAATGCCTTATGCTTTTTATGTTACTGTACTTTTGAGTATGTTTTTATAAATCAAACCTTATTTGTCGATGTAAAACTTATAGTAATAAATGCATCACAATGACACAAACCTTTTTATCTATTAAAATTAGTTATACTATCAAGTGTGGTGTTCTGATATCACCGAGAGAAAATTCATCGAAGTGAATGATTTTTCCAATAAACCCACAATCTATCATACCGATTAATTTTTTTTTGGTGAATCTTTCAAGATTTTGCTACCACCTTTTAATTTCAGAATTACACCCTGTTTTCTATTTGTAAATCCTCCTGTTCATTTTCCTTTAGACATTACTCATTTTTACACCTCCTTAATAATCATACTACTGTTTCTCTGTAAAAAATGAATGTTGATATCAATAAAGATATTTGTTATAACTGATATAAAATATTTTTAAAAATACATTAAGTAAGCGTGAATATAAGCTGAACGATTATATTCTCAAAACGTAAGAAATATAAAAAATGTATACTAAATTTACAGAAGTCATTTTACCTATTCCATTTTTGTATAAGCATATATTTCTGTCTAAAACAAAAAAATTGTCTTGGTTTTAATATTTGTTATTTAATTTCTACATTTTTCAGTTTTTAATAAAAATATCTGAATTTTTATTTTCTACTGTTATAAAAATGACACGACTTTAATATCAATTCATTTACAAATGACTAATAGCAATGACAGCATTTGAATTTTTACCCTGTAACAGTGAGGTCTTTAACTTTATTGCAAATATGTCTTCGAGAGAAAACGTAATAAGGAAGTCTTCAAATGGATTGTTTAATAGACGTAATTAGTTGACAACTTCCTATACTTATAGAGGAGAAAACAAAAAGTGTTCCGCCTATGTCAGTAGAAAATTGAAAAGCTACTAGAAATCCTTGATGGATTTGGATTAGATGTATTAAATATTTAATTATTTGACATTAATATACACAATTTTAAATTCTTTAATATGTTTTTATGTTATGTTGCAGCCTGCAAAAACAAACGGATGTGATGTTAATTGATAGAAATGGTATGTAAGGCATGAGGGAGGTTGTTACCAATCGGCATCAACGCCTATCTTGAAATAACAATAATTCACGAGATCTCTTAAACAGCTGTTTTTCAACCTTCGTCGGGCGTTTTCTGGCATATGTGTTGTGATCATGCTTTTTATTGGTTTGTTAATATGTCCGTGAAGTTTGTTATGGAATTTTTATATGGAGTCTGAATGTGATCTTGTACCATGGCTATGTATAAGTCTGTGTGTAATGTTTTGTTACTGACCTACCAAGGCGAATGAGAATTAAAGTTTTTGATTGGAAAGTCTGAATATTTTTAGCTATTTCATACATTAGTTTTTGTCTCATTTTATTGTTGAATGGGACCGTTGTTTATAAACAAACTGGAGTACATGTGTCTTGTCGGAGCGTGAAGGTGATGTGCAGTGATTGAGTTAAACACTGTTGAGTTCGATTTTCCGTTATTAAATTTAAATCTCGGTTTCAGCATTTATTAAAAGTAGACGAGCACCAAGAAAGTTTAATTTGAATTCTAACGAATTTACTGAAAGTACTTTTGGAATATCTCACTCAACTGGAAGATAATTGTGTTAAATGCATAAAGAACTGGACAAACGTCAGTATTATTAGTGAATGTCTCTGGTAAATATTTAGAAGTTTTGAATTGCATTATGTATCCTTACCTGATGGTGGTCTTCCTCGTGTCCTCCGAGTCCGTTTCCTCCTGTATGTCCACCGTCTCCAGAGTAACCGCTGCCTCCAGAATAACCTCCGCCGCCAGAGTAATCACTGCCTCCGGTGTATCCGGTTCCTCCAGAGTGACCACCTCCGTCGGAGTATCCACCACCTCCTGAGTATCCGGTTCCTCCAGAGTGGCCGCCTCCGTCGGAGTACCCACCTCCGCTGTATCCTCCGCTAAGCTGGTTACCGAAGTCCGTGCTGTAACCTCCGTCGTAATCGGCCATCGCGCCGGCTACAAGCATCAAGACCAACTGGAAAAGAGTTCAGGGTCGGTTATTTAGGCGCCAGTGCATCCGCTCCTAATAGCATGGCGCTGAGAAAGCGCAGATCTTTCACCCGCTCTCCAAGTTCGTGGAGTGTATCATGTAACTAACTAGTCGTTGCAATTAAAAAGCAGCAATGATATAATTATTTATGAAATGGCAGAGCCTGATATCGGAAAGGAAAATAAATGAATGACCTTTAGGTATTTCAGTTATTTATTTGTCCTCGCGTTATTAGAAAAAAATATGTTTGAAGAATGTTTCAACTATCCAACGTAAAACATCAAATTTATATTCGGCGCGAGAGGAGCAAACGAAATACTTATTATTTTTATCTAAAATCTTCCAGTATTTTAACAAAAACGATAAGTAAAGTAATTAACCGTTAAAACGTGTCAGTAGTTTATACAGTGGTAATGTACGTATTTCCATATGTAGCCGTTTCAAAGACGATTTTAAACATGAATTTTACTGAAATTTATTTTTCAGTCTTAATAATAAGATAACTTATATTTATTATAAGATATAACGTATATTTTATTAATTTAATTACAAAGCTATAGAATCTGACCAATAGTATCCAATCTAGAACTCAGATTTATCGATTACAAATCAGTGATGAAAATGTCAGATTTCACTAACGGTAGTTTTATGCTAATACTTTCTTATGACGTTTCGGTCAAAAATATAAGAAGCTTGAACCTGCTAAATGATTTTAAATAAATATTCCCAAATTTGCAAAGCGTTCGGAATAGCTAAGTAAGTGATAAATGCAGGTACATTAATAAATGTGATAAATGTAGTTATTCTGATAATTAAAAAATGAAAATCTTAACTTAGGAAATATTCACACAAAATTCCTTCGTTGTGGTCCAATTCCTTTGATTTTTTTTTTCTTTTTTGTTGAAAATTTAACATAAAATTAATACTTTTTGGTTTATACGAAAAAATATCTGTTTTAAAAACTTTTTTTTCTGTTTTTTTGAGGAATTCCTTGCAGACCGTTTTCGGTTTTTCGATTTTGCAGACCATGTAGGAGCAAACTTATATTAAGTTCAATCAAAATCGTTAAAACTGTTTTTATGCTGCAGCCCAGAGAAAAAAAAAATGTTTTACGGCAATTTTGATGAAAACCGAAATCTTGCAGAACAAAAATAAGAAAAAAGCATTTGAACCGTTAAAGAGGTAATATTGACAAAAACAAAACACATCTCCCCCCCCCCTCCCTAACAGTAACATTTTTTTCCCTACACGATACCCATCCAACGTCGGTATAACACTACTGTTAAAGAGTATCTTATATTGGTTCTCAAAGAATTTTTAAAAAAACTATTATTATTATCTATTTATTTTATTAAACCTTTGTATCATGCTTTGGTTAATTTATTTTTTGCTAACTCTAGACATACAAGTTAGCTTAAAGGAACTCAAAACATTTAACATTTATTTATTTTGTTTATGAATGACCTCTTGTTGGCAAGGAGATGGAACTAATTTTCGAAGAACAAAAAAAAAAAAAAATTCTTTAGATATATATTATAATTATTTTTGGTAAACTTAATTTGATACATAAATCGAAAGTGAAGTGCTTGTTTAAAATAAATAAATTTATCGCTTTCTTACAACATATATTTATTTAATTCTTTTCACTTTAATGTATTTTGTTATATTTATACTGAAAAAAACATATGACTTGTACAAAACGAAATTACTACAAAACCCACAGCAGAAGGAAGAAATGAAGTATATGTATTAGTACTAAGGTTAATATAAATTTCCGTATGCAAATGATTTAGAATACATAAAAGAAAAAAAAATGCTCTTCCTGATGTAGCCTAAACAGTTATGTAAACTTTGATCCGATTTAAATTAATCTGATCGCTGTTTGTTAAATGCAAAACCAGTTGAACCACAATGTTTATACCGAGAAAAAAAAATTATTATGCTACTTTCTTGTTACTGTAGAAAGTGCATTTGTTGCATGGGAAAAGAAATTTTTATTTTTTTCGAACAAGCGTTTAAAGTTGGATTTTAATAAGGACTAAACGTATCACTTCTAATACACGAAAAATCACTCTGAATTCATAAGATTTTTATGATATTAATGAAATTTATAAAATATGTTTTGGCAATGTTACACTTTAAATGCTGACATTTTTTTTTTTTTTTGAACATTTAATTTATGACAACATTAATGGATTTGTTTTTATATCGCCCACCCCTTCTTCACCGTTTAGGCTACAAAGAGATTTTCCTAACCAGAGGAGTGGGCGGAGGATACAGTTAAAATCCCCCTGCACCGGGACGCGATCTCATAATTATTTTATGTCTAATGTTTTGCACAAGCAACACGAAAATCTGATGACCGACGTTATAGATAGGCAAAAATTACGAGTTTGCGTACTTTTAACTCACGAGCGAATTTAACTCTGGCATTAATTCCCCGGCCATATCCCCTGTCTCAGAAAAACCTCGTAAAGCCTAAAAGATGAGAAAATTGAAAAAAAAAAAAAAAAAGCCCGCTCGGCCACCCCGCTTAAATTTAGATCTTATAATAATAACGATAGGTTGGTTACTTAATTAAATAAATTTATATGAACGTGACATTATTCAATTCATTGAACAGAATCCACATGTCCTTCCACATATGACTTGAAACATAGAAATTCATCGCTGCCTAACATAGATATTTTACTATATTATTTAAAGTAGAATTTGTATCTATAAAAGCATTGTGATACGAACCTACATTAATTCATATTCTTTTCTTTTTTAAATTCAGCATTTTAAATAAGACTTATAATATTTATATATATAAATGTAATTTGTTTTTTTAATAAACTATTATGTTCTCATTAATAATTTTAAAAATCTATATATAGTAGGAACACGCTTACATTCTAAATTTGTTTCACTATTTATTTCACTATTCATTTATTATTAATGGTTGTAATATATAAAAATTTGAAGTATTGATATCTGCGTAACTACTGTTTAATTATGAAAAAGCATATATTTTTTTAAATATTAAAATTTAATGTTCTTATTTTGTTATATTATGATAAATAAAATATTTTATCTACACAATGATCTTTTAAATTTTTATATTACAAACATGGATCTAATTTTTTAAAAAATTATTTCAGAAACAAAAATAAATCATTATTTTTATTATTACGACATTATTTGCTATAGCATGAGAAGTAAATTTAAAATTTACAATTTCGAAAATCTCTAAATTAAAATTAGTTCTTAAATATATATTTTTTCAATTTGCATTATTTTTAAAAGTTGACATTTAATATTTGCATTTATTCATTAAACATTTCTAGATTTACATTGCAATTATAGTCACATTACTCTTTTTTTTTAATGAATATTAAACTCCAGTTAGTTGAAACACTACAACACGGAAATTTAGAAACTAATAAGAAATTCACTTATTCACGATCATTACTAATATGATTTTATGCAATTTTAAAAATGTCAGAATCCACTTCCTTGTATGAATATGGAAATTAGTTAGTCGATGTTGTTGAAGCGGAAACGGAATATCCCATGCGAACACAAATTCCTGCGATGTCCAAATTTAAATTTCCCCTCGGATGTTGATTTAGTGTTGATGATGATGATGATTTACCTTTATGGAGGAGTACATGTCGAGACGGGGCAGAAACTGGACTATGGACTACGGAGGAGAGGAAGAACTCTTTATACCCCTAAGTTGGGGGTGGTGGGAACTCCCACCACAGGCGACCTAGTTCCACCTATGCTCTTCTTTTCCTCTCTAGGCCCATCTGTAATGAAATAGTACATTTCATTAACTTTCATTCATTAGTGATGACACCCGATTCGTGGCTTAGTTAAGTTGCATCTAGGTCTATTTCATTGTTCACCCTTCGTGAAAGATAAAGTAACAGACCATTTGAGTCACTTATTCCCAAAGTAATCGATTTTTCGGAAATCGAGATAAGAATCGCTTCCGATTTAAAAAGAGCAAACCAATCCACTGGTACAATTATTTTTTTCCAAAAGGTTTTTTTTTTTAAAGGTATATATATATATATATATATATATATATATATATATATATATATATATATATATATATATATATATATATATATATATATCCACATATATATATATATATACTTGCATGTTAACAAATATACTCACATTTCTAAAATATTTAAAAAAATATATGAGAAGGAGTTGCTCAGTGGTGCGGTCAAATTATAATTATATTTATCAAATATTATATTAAAATATTAATTATAATTGAATATTATAATTATAAAATAATTTGACTCCCCCTCCCCTCTCTTCGACCAAATCTTTATCATATTTTCATCACAGTCAATCATTTCCACACCATTAAAAAAAAATAATTCATCAAAAGATTTATATAAATGTTTCATTTGAATGAAAATTAAAAATAAATTTATTTTATTAGAAAATTATTGTAAATAAAACGTTTCATTTTTAGAATACAATTTTAATCATTTTTATCCTCCCAAATCAAACCTATATGAACCTTTTTCCAATCCGTCAAATCCATGTTCCAAATCGCCGCTTGAAGTTTAATTCGTTCCAAAACCGACCATATTAGCGTTTTAATGTTTTTTTTTTTTAATTTTTATTAAAATAATAAAAAAAATTCTGAACAGTTGGACCAAATAAAAAACGTCCGCCAAAAAAGGTCAGTATAGCTTCCTCACCATTTTTATTAGCTACAAAATATTTTTATTACAAGATCTAAATTTTTTTCGAATGAGAATAAAATCTCTGGAGGAAATTCAGTAATCCCTCAACATATAGGTGTTTCATATCCACCAGTTTTGTTCATCAACGAATTCTAAAATGCGAAAGAGTTCCGGATTTGTAGATTGAATATTTCATAATTTGTGATTAAAACGAAAAATTCCAGAGCATACTGAACATCCATATCAGTCTGTTAGTGCAAAAGGTCCTGTGTAAAAATTGAGCGTTTTACAGGAGGGCATAACAACTAATAATTTCTTCATAATTAATTAATATAATTTCATATTTTATCATCCTCTAATATTTTCCATTGTAGCAGACTACTTTTATCAGTTACATACTACAAAATTTCAAATATATAATTAAATTGAAAATTTGTTCATATCACCGTTTCAAATAACAACAGTTATATATACTTAATTGATATGTTTTTCACACGTAAAACATTTTTTGTTCCATCCATAAAAATCAATAGGAATAATTCAACTTTTTGTTTATTCGGAGTTAACGATACCAATACTTTTTTTCAGGCCGAACAAAACTAATTCAAGCTGGAATATAAAAATATAAGTGAAGTTCTCACAACTTTGATGTTTAAGCATGAAATCGAGACCACAACCAGCTGGTTGAACTTCAATAGAAATAAACTCAACCATAAATACGACTACTTTTTTTTTTACAAACTTTGAGTAAGAATTAATTTAAATTTATTGAAAATTATACGAACTCTAAATAACGGCAGTAAGTATCATGCTAGTAACATTTGACAGCTACTAAACAATACAGTATAAATTTACACTTTGAATAAAACCTTATTACAATTTATAACATTATAAAAAATATTGTGTTAACCTAACCCCTATTACACATGATCAATGCCTTCCACATTTCACAGCCATTACACTGTTAAACGCTATTTATATTAATTTTAATTATTAAATGTAATTCAATAAAATTCATACTATACTATTTTTATGTTCTTCAAATTTCCTCCAAGTTTGAGTCAAATTGAACGAGCCGTTTTCAGACTATAGCCGTGTCAAATAATACACTAACTGATCCGAAAGAGGAAGTATTTTTTTTTAGAGGAGTGGATAGAAATATATAAAATTGATATCCACTTTATTATTTGTTTACTAATACCCCTAACTTTCCTCCAAATTTGAGCCAAATCAAACGTGCGGTTTTAAAGATATAGAGGTATAAAGGAAAACACGTTTGCGCATATATAATAGAAAGTAGAAGACAGATTTGAAGAAAATTGATTCTGCTTTTTTTTTATTAATATCTTTCTTTTTTTCTAACTTTGAGCGCAATCGAACGAACCGTTTCTGAAATATTGGCATATCTAAAAAAAATACGTTTGCGCGTGCATAAGCGGAAGTGCTGGACGGAATTTGACATAATTGTTATATGACCACCTAGACACCGACCCGCACAATCTCTAAAAATGTCATGAAGTCATGAAAGTCGGATAAACGACAGTAGGTGATATTCCCATTCGATCATCCCATCGATTTGACTACAGACAGACAGGCCCGAACCAAATTTGATCCTTGATGTCTGAAAAGTATAACGCGAGTGGAAATTTTCGATTCTGAGCATACATTTTTTTTTTTAATCTCTCGCACGAACGCAATGCTTCTCTATCTTCGGTAGCGAGGAAGCAAAATGTCTTCATTTATTTTTAATATTATTTTTGATAGGACGATTGGAAATGAAAATATAGTTCTTCGCGTTTCCTGAAAAATTGCCAATGATGATTACGATTCACTTTGGAAATACATTACTCTTTTTTGCAATAATATATTTTTAGTTTCATTATTAATTTTTTAGCATAATAAAAAAATTCACATCATTATGCTTAATATAAGTGTTTTAGTTGTAACTATAACCTATTTCGAGAAGATTTCATTTTTTTAACTTAAATTAAATTTACACCTGTCATAGAATAATAGACTGTAGGAATTTCTATGGTGTAAAAAAATAATCTAAAATGAGCTACATAAATCACTTACTAAAATTATGATAAACAGAGAGCAGTATTAAATTGGAGTATAATGTTCATGAAAAGATCTATTTCTATACCTAGATTCCAAGTAAAGCATGCGTATGAATCTAAATAGTTGGTACCTGTAGCATTCATATTTATACATAAATAATATACATATTAAAATCAAATATTTAAATTAGGAGGTAGTAGATTGCAAGAGCATAAATAAGTTTACTTAGAAAATATAAATTACATAGAAATCCTCCATTTTGTTTTTCAACAAATACAATATAAATGTATATGCAATATATAGGTACATACTCGTAACTATCTTGTTAGTTAATCCTTACAGTAGAAAGACTTTCTTAAGGAACATATTTTTTTATTTTGTTTTGTCTTTAAGCCTTAGATCTTTGACAAACATATATAGACAAAACAAAATAAAAAAATATGTTTTTTAAGGAATTCTGTTTTTTTCTTGTGTAGGAAGTGATAATTAAAAACTAGTCAACACAAATAACAAATAATTTCAGCATGGTAAACTAAACCAAATTTTCTTTAAATGCTAGTAAAATTTGTTTTTCTTTATAACGGTTTTATGGTATTTTTAAGATACTAAATTTAGACTTAGATTAATAGCAATATTGTTTTTATCTTCTATCTACAAGACTACAAGACTTGCATGAAATGCTGACGAAAATATATGAATGAATGAAGTAAATTTTATTTTTTCACATTTACAAAGAAATACAAATTGTAAAAAATAAATAAATTTACAAAAACGCTAAGAGACCCCTCAGCTTGGACAAAAAGATATTAAACGTAATTATTAATTTTTTTATTATATTTTTGGGGGAAGGTTCACTAAAATCTTGACATTATGATGCATCATAATATATTCAACCACGATATTAAAGATAGAAATGCTTTCATCAAGGTATATATTTTATAAAACGGAAGAGATTATAGGAACAGGAATGAGTTCTTCTAGACCCGTTGTTGCAGGAAGATATTTTCAGGTATCAAAGGGATATCAAAGACCTAACATTGATATTGTCATCGATATTTTTATCGATATTATAAGCATTTTTGAAATATTAATATCAATATGAATATTGATTCTCTAGCTCATAGGCATATGAAAAAATATATTATTTTCCTCTATAAATTGATTAAAGGGCTCTACAAAAACATCAAATTCTTCCCGTATCCAATCCTCACAATCCAAAATCCTCCGTAAAATCCTAATTGCTCCTTATTATGTAACAAATAAAATTATCCATAAAGACCTCAACATTCCTCTTGTGGAAGAGTAGGCCCGAACTAGATATACCTCTTTTCATTCCAAACTCTTTGGACACCCCAATCCTCTAGTTTGTAACCTTTCATCCAACACAATTCTTGACAACCCTCCGAGGCGTCTGAAAAGAAGATGGCCAAGAGACCTCCTAAATTAATTTATCTTTGAAGTGTTACCAATGAGTAGCTTCTTCACAAGTACCTTCATGTAATATATTCCTATAGCAAATTTACTGATTGTATATATGTTCACAGCTGTAAATTTTAATAAATATATATATTTTTTTAAATTGATTAATGGAAATATCTATTCTTCTATCCTCCTTAGTAAAGTTAATTTTCTAGTTCCTATCCATCTTCGTTCGCCATCCTCATTTTTTCCAAGAAATTTCGATTCAATCATGCATTCCATCATACATTCACCCATATATCTTGATTTAGCGAAATGATAATCTATTTGTATCCTACATAGATTCATTTGACAAATCGTGGACTTGGTTTGAGAAGGTTCTAACTAACAAATTTGTGCGAATTAAGTTTAATAAATGAGAATGGTCCTATGCGCGTTATTCAACTCCACTTAGGGATGGCCGTTGATTGTCGAAATATCAATACTTTCCTCAACCAAGCACTAGATTATATATGAAACAGGCATGATGAGTATATTTTTTATTAACAAGCAGATTCATATGTAATTCCTAGCGCTTTCGCTAAATTAAAACGTTAGTTATAATTTTTATTTTTAAATTAAAATATTAAAATAACGATTGGACGGTTTCGATAATATCGAAGTAGATACTATCGATGGTAAAATATAGCATATCGGAAGGAAAATATCGAAATTTCGATGATATCGAATATTGATGGCCATTCCTATCGGAGAATCGCATTATGAGTGGCAATGAAGAATCTTGCAGACGGAGTGGGATTTTACCAGGGTACAACTTGATGAATGGGACCGACGGTGTTTGAAGACATCGAAAAGGTCTAATGCTTTAGGAAATATTTCACTAGCAACGTTTCGCAGTAAGTGGAGACAAGGACCGAATCTGATTACGGGGTATCCCAGCTCTTCCCTTACCAGTTTAGCAGAACTAAAAACAATACCGATCTGCTACAATCCAGTAGCAGAATTATATAGAACGCCCGAGCAAATTGTTGCTCCATGAAGCACTGAGGGCCAAACTGGTGAAGCAAATAGGGCTCTCTGTTTTGACAAAGCGGGTTTAGCTGATGAATTAGAAGTACTAGCTGGACTTAATGGATTTAAAAGCTAGTAAAAGACGATTGTAACCCTATCCACTCTCCGTGATGTGGTTGGCTGTACCATCCCGGACTGAGAAGGTGGAACAACGATTGCAAAACCTAAGGAAGAAAAAGCATGTGCACATAATGAGTTAATGAAAACATTATAATTGTTTTACTGCCATCAGTGGGTTATTAGGCAGGCATCATGACCGGAACCGCTCCTAACATCTATCAGAGAGAGTAAAGTATTTCTACATTCTTTATTTCAAGGTCGACTTAGTAAGGATATTTTAACATTCATATGTGGCACGACATCCCGTTACCGAGACTGGGCCTCCTCCAAGAGCCTCCGCCAGTTGGCTCTGTCTTCTGCTGCAGCTCTCCAGTTCCGTACACCAAGCAGGGTTCTCGCATCATAGGCCATGTTGTCCAACCATCTCGTCCTCGGCCTTCCTACCCGTCTTACGAGGTGCAGCTCCTCCATCATTATTTTCTTTGGTATTTCAACGGTGCTCATTCTGGCCACATGCCCTGCCCACCTTAGTCTGGCCAGTTTTAATATACGTGACTACGTCGATGTCTGCATAGAGAGAACTGAGCTCCCTATTTTTTCTTTTCCTCCAGACATCACCCTCCTTTACTGGACCATAAATCCTTCTGAGGACTCCTCGCTCAAACACACTCAGCTTCATCTCATCGTTTTTAGTCATCGTCCAAGCCTCTGAGCCATATGTCAAAACAGGCCGAACAAGGGTCTTGTATATGATCGGCTTGGTCTTCTTTGAGAGGTACCTACTTCTGAAGTGTCGGCCAAGTCCAAAGACACATCTATTGGCAGCCGTGATCCTTCTTTGTATTTCTTGAGCTATGTCATTTTTGCTATTAATTTCAGACCCAAGGTATATAAATCTTTTCACTCTCTCAAACTTAAAAGAACCTACCTCAAATGGAAAGTTCAGATCCACCTCACCACCAACTCTCATATACTTAGTTTTCCTCTCGTTGACTTCTAGACCAAGTGGTCTTTCAGCTGCTATATTTTAACAATAATTAGAATTAAAATACTAATGTATTTTTACCTTAAGCGTTATTAACTTAAACGTGTCTAGAAAACATTTTTAGTATTAAAAAGTTTATTCTAGTAAATTTTATTGCGATGGAATCAGTAATGATACAAATATTATCTTAAAAGAATGCAAATCGTTCATATTCATGATTCATTTTTTAAATGTGAACGAACTGTGTAACACCCACCCAATAAATTTAATGTAAGACAGAGATCTCGGTTATTGAAGAGAGTTGCCGATAACAAATGATTCTCGATTGTACTCCCACAAGTTGCAAGGCCTGTCAGCTTGCTAAGGTGATGATAGCTTGACAAATGGAGGCGATTAATAGAAATTTAACCCAGGTCGGTTTATATTATAAGAAAGAAAATCGGCGTGGTGTTCATGTGTAATATTCAGGATTATTTTCTATATATATATATATATATATATATATATATATATATATATATATATATATATATATATATATAATTTTTAGCAATTCCTACAACGATCTTTGAGACTTATTTATTTATTAGTTATTTGTCGTAGAGACCGATTGTAATATTTTTCAATAAATAAGTTAAAAAAAAAATATTAGTTATACATATTCCTGGCTCACAATAAATTTGCTATCTACCTGGGTATTCAGCCAATATGATATAAAGGAGAAGAAATGATCGGAAAAAAAAAGAATAGTAATAACAAAAAAAAAAAATACATTAGTAAAATAACACATAATAGTAACATGATAACAATCACAAAAAAAATAAAAGATAATGTAGCAAGTAGCTCAATGCAATAAGTCTCTTGGCCACCGCCTCAGCAGTCTTCTGGGCGGATTATATGGATTTGTGGCAATAGATAGAGCTGGAGTAAGAGAATTGGAATTTGGAGTCAGTCTGTCATGAAAATTATTAAATCGGTCAGTGGCAGTTGACGTGATGAAAGGATTGTTAAGGTCGGTGTGTAACGTGAGGTTTGAAACATAACAGGGTGCGTCTACAATTTTCCAAAGGACTTTTGATTGGAATTACTTATATTTGATTTATTTGCTCCATCCCATATATCCAAAGTGGTTTAATGAGGACTTTGTAAATAGTTAGTTTATTAGTCACAGATAATTTAGAACGTATGTTAAGTAGCCTAGAAAGAAGTCCGTATCGCTGATTAAGTTCTTTTCTTTTTTGTTTTATGTGGTATGTCCATGTCAGTCGTTTGTCCATGTGGAGACCCGAATATCGTACAGTTTTTGAAGGTGGTAGAGCAATATTATTAAAGAACACTGGTGGACAAGAGTCATTTCGGTAGAGGCTCCAGCCCGAAAGACCCTCTTCACCCTTGAATGCGGAAATGGTATTGGATTTATAATTAAAAGATTAAATTTTAATATTAATCATCTTTAACTTCTTTATAGCTCAATGTAAAGTTTAGAAAAAGTGAACAAATATATATTTGATCACTAAGCTATCAGGCATTACTCAAGTAAAATAGATGCACCAGTAACGATCACTTTAAGTTACTACACCAACAAAGAGAGTGCTACCTACAAACCTGATGCTACCTATAAATGTAAACTACATCCACTTTGTTCCATATGAACCGCTGAGATTAATGCTACCGCGATGGCTCTACGACATTTGATAAATTCGCCAGTTGGAAATGTAGTTGTATCAGATGCTTTGAGCGTCTTTAAATCCATGAACAACACATATCCAGACTACCTAGGAATATATAGTATTTTTTAACTCATAAAACAGCTAAATGGCATTGGAACATTAATACATTTTTTATGGTCTTCCAGTCATCTAAGCATTGGTGGGAACGAAATGGCTGACGGCTCAGCAAGAGAAGCTCTTACCCTTCCATTACGTGGTAAAGCTTTCTTAACTGCTTCCGAACTGGCGCGAACCCTGGAAGAGGCCGTACATCAAGATTGGCTGACATTACGGGACAACTTCCCTCCAAATAAATTAAAGGTGATAAAAAATGTAGTGAAGCCATGGAGCAGTTCCAGTCGCAGTAAATACCGAGAGGAAGTTGTTCTTACTCGACAAAGGATAGGTCATACCAGGCTCACGCACCTTCACTTAATTAAAAAAAGAAAACCCGCCGATTTGTCGGAAGTGTGGAGAGAGAATAACACTGGTCCATATCTTCGAGAGGTGTGCATTTTACATCAGAGAATTAAACAAAAGAGGAATACCAACAAATACATGGACTGCTTTGACAAATGAAAAAATCATATGATTTCTCTCAGAAGAAGGAATCTTAAAAAATCTCTGAACCATTCACGCAACCACAAACCCTACCTCTTTTTTTTCCTTTTACCTTTTTTCATTTCATTTCATTTATTTTTATATTTTTTTAAAATTTATTATGTTTTATTTATCTATTTATTTATTTTTTAACCTTAACTTACTAACTTTAAACCTACCTAAGCATTCATAACCATAAACAATTTTAACCTTAACATGTATTTTACGTCTTTTTAATTTAATTTTATTCTCATTATTCACTACCAGAAGATATAATAATATATAATTTTAATTAACGGCGTTGATGACAAACCGGTATTACTTTACTATACAACAAACAACCCATTTCAACCAAATTTCTTTCGGTGATACTATATCGAAAAATATTAGGTACATACCCCTGAAAAATATTTTATACAATTTTAAACAAAATTTGTTATTCCTGTTTGCTTTAAAATCTAAAATATTCTTTTCTCGGCTTCTATGGCCAATTACAACGAACGTTGGGGTATTTGTCTAATATTTTTCGATAAAGTATCACAAAAAAAAAAAAAAATCGTTGAAATCGGTAACATGCTGACTGTAAACTTTGATTTTATGAACTCAACTTTAACAAATTTTGGGTTTTATTAAACAATTTAGTCTATTATTTCTCAGAGATTACAATCTAGTTGTTATGTGATGTATTTACATGAATGAAGTTTTTCATCTTTTTGTTCACTTGAATGATGCTATCGTATTTATTTCGTGAGCAAAACTGTTTCAGCTTGCGATCATTACGACTTTCACGGACAAGATGACACGGCAGATAACTATCATATCTTCGGATGTGGTACTGATGAATGATGTTGAATCAATATACCATGGTTAGTAACAAAAAAATCCTGATTAATTTATGATAGACCTGTCTTAAATTAAAAAGTTATAAGAAAATATATCAAAGAAATAAATAATAAAAATAAAATCTCAAACCATCCTTAACTATATATTAGCAAAAAACCTGTACCACTACTACCCATAGTAACCCATACTGCCCGATCTTGGGCTCAGTGCTATTTAGTGAGTGCTGTTTCAAGGCTAACGGTTTTGCAGGGAGATCAGACCAGGATCACGCTCAAATCGTTCAACGCTCAACAAACGAGGTAATTATTTTAATTAAGGGGACCCATTTTGTAGAGGCTGCGTGTCCAACAAAGTCAGCCCCAACAAAATTTATAATCTCATTTAGCATAGATAACTATGGTTTCGTTTGGGTAGGTTTTATTATGACATACTTATTAAAATAATGAGGCTTAGCTTCGCGAGTCTTTAAAAGATGCTGTACTACCTTAATTTATTTCTATAAATGGTCATTTAAATTATAAAGGTTAATCTAATCGTAGCTTCTTAGTTACTTCAAGAACACCTAGACGACATAGCGTGTTGGGCTAAAAGGTGGAGAATAAAGATGAACGAGACAATTTGTTTCATTTACATTTTAACATTTTTTTTTTCCATTGGTCTATATCGGTTTTTGTGTATGATTAAGCTAAATACTTAATCACAACATATTCTCTTTTTATAAATTATTCATATACAGCTATTTAATGTATGTACGTGTCAGAAAAAAAGATATAAGAAATTATCTCTAATCGCATTAATGTTTCTGTTAACTTTTTGAAACTTCATCTAGAATGTTGAATATCCAAGAGATTCTGTTTTCGACTTATAGCATAATTACATTCAATGGTTCATATATCAATGGGAAAAAGAACACTTAAATAAATTATTTTATGTAACAACAGAAATCGTAAAGTCAATTTCAGTTTCAGAGACGTTTAATTTTCCATAAGATATGACATCCTCACAAGTGAAAGTGTACAAGTAGCTGGTAGAGGTGATTTGGCTTAAAATTATTTAATCGGTGTTAAGCTTTATTTATTGCTAGGATGTGGGCATAAAATGTCTAAGCAATTCATTGATCGGTAAAGTACGAGAATAAATATATGATTGTGAAACTACTGTCCATTGGATACTGAGGTTATTCAGTTTAATTTTCTCAACCGATTACGATTTTAACTGTCTTAATCAATTATACAAGTTTTGTTTAGATCTTTTTTCAATATTTCTATTACAATCTTTCAAGGGGAAATAGGTGACGGGAGTAATTTGGACGTTTTAAGGTGGAAATGGTACGACGGGAGATATTGTATATATATTGTATTGGTTTTTCCAGGAAAGCGTTTGATCAAAAGTTATTCCAATGTTTTTGATAGAGGGATAAAATTTGATGGGATCATCAAGTAGAAACAGAGTTAGAATATTAGGAACAGTTTTAAAGAGGTGATTGGAGGCTATTAAGATTGGCTTAGTCTTTTCCGCATTTAAAATCAACTTGTTAGATCTCGCCCAGTCACTATTCTTCAGTCAAATCAATCAAAGTCTTCTTGAAGTTTTTCTGTGGCTGATAATAGGTCGGAGGGCGGGTAGGACAGGTATATTTGGAAATCATCTGCATAGAAATGGTATTGGGAAAGATGGATCAGGAGGAGAAGGTCATTAATGTAAATAGCAAACAGAGTAGGAGATAGAGAGGAACCTTGAGGGACACCACAGGAGAGGTGGAGAGAGGGTCTTAGATGGCGGTTGGTCTGGGACGACTACATACTGGGGCCGATTTGAAAGACAGGATTTGAACCAACGCATATCACTGTTGGATAGAGGAAGATTGTGCAATTTAGTAAGGAGGATGTTATGGTCAACTGTGTCAAACGCATTAGAAAAATCTTGAAGGATGAGGATGATAAGGTTTTGGTGTTCAATGGAGTTTTGGACGCTGTAGGTTATTTTAAGGAGAGCGGATTGCGTTGAGTAGCCAGGTCGAAAGCCGGATTGGAATGGGTTGATAAGGGAACGTTCCTCTAGGAAGTTGGAGAGGCTTTGAAAGGTTGAAATGGAGAGAAATAGAACGGAAATCGTGCAGTGAGGTGGTGTTGGAAATTTAATTCAAAGGTCGAACCAGGGAAATTTTCCAGGAGGAAGGGATATGGAGTTATGCAATGAAAAGTTGTATATATATTATCAGGACCATTATCATTGTTGGATTTGAGGATAGTGGAAAGTAATTAATCGTATGTCACATGGAAGAAAAAGAAATTGTGATGTTTAATATCCAAGGCAGAAGAAGAATTGTGAGTGAAGAATAAGAAATGGTCATTGAGATCATCTGGGTCACCGGAATGGAACTGAGTTCATTGGTTTCTGGTAGGAAAAGGTTACGGAGTATTTTCCATTTGGATTTGGAATCGGGAGCATTGAAAAGAGTATTATGAATGTAGGGGGCTTTAGCAAGTCGGATTGTGGATTGGGTTCCAATGCAAAGTTCCTTGTAAAACGCATAATCAGCAGGCAAGCGGGTTCGACGGTATTTGCGCCTTGCTGTATCCCTTCTTTTCATCATTCTCTTTATTTCAGGAGTCAGCCACGGTGCAGTCGGACGACGCAAGGTTCTAGATTTCAGAGTAATATGAGTGTCTAATAAGGATTGTAGGTTTGAGGTTAGGTTAGATGCCATAGTATCAATAGAAATATAGAAATATATGATGTCCCATTGGAAAGAATCAAGGTCAGGTTGAAGGAGTTCATAGGAGAGATGGTTTAAATTACGATATGGGACCATTTTAGGAGTAAAGGATTTCACGGGTAGATCGTATGTATTTTGGATCAGGTAGTGTGATGAAAGAAATGGAACAAGATGTTTAGAAGAGGAGAGGATTTTGATTTGAGAGATACTGTTGTTTTGATAATTGTTGAGAGATAACAGATAATGTTGTCTTTGACGATTACTTAGTTCAGATTTGCCTTCAGGCAATGATATACTGTAACGAATATGATATGTAACGAATGTTAATTTTATAAATTTGTTACATTAATCTCCGTAAATTCTAAGGTATTTCGATATTTTTTTAATTTAATTTTTTGTAAACCCTAAATAAAAACCCTAGATAAGCATTTTTCTTTTTTCCTTTTTTATGCAATAATTGCTTTGAAAAGTTATATTTAGGCTCATTAAAAAAAAGTGGCTAATTGCAAACAAAATTCGCGCAGTGTATATCATTCCGTTGACATACACTGAAGCGACATCACTAGCAACGCCAAAGGGCCAGTTTGCATCCAAGGAAGTTTGTTATGTATTTGTTATGACTATAATTACACTTTGAGCTCTTTCCACGAAAGCTAAACAACAATACTGATCTTTACTGTAGTCAAAGTTGTCTTATAGGAAAGCTTTAGTATTCCAAGATGACAATGCTCGGACCTATGTCTCACTGTTCTACCTCACTCACCTCATTCACCAGATATCGCTCCTTCAGAATACTATCTTTTTCATCCCTTAAAAAATCAGCAAAGGAAATCCTACACTAAAGAATAAGACGTGAAAAAGTACCTTTCATTGTTGTTAGGACATAAAAAACAGCGATTTTAGTATGTAATTTTATTTAATTTATATAAATTAATTTTAAACTTATTACAAATTTAATATTTTGTCTGAAGGCAGTGGATCAGCTGATTGGATAGTTGTGCTCTCAACTATTCTCTCAGTGTTTGCCTATTTTTAAGTGGAATCTCTCTGATTTTTTCATTGAATACATTTCACGTGTACACCAGAGCAGTTTATATTGCTGTTTGATACATTTTTAACCTTTCCTTCTTTTCTTATGGTATGTGGTATACTCACCAAGTGATGTCCAGTAAGGTGCCCAAGAGAACTCGGTCAGACGGAGTTAACTCACCAGCCAAACAAAGAACTCGTCGCTGCCTACGAGAAACACCTCCAACAACAAAAGTGAACACTTCAGATCCAGAAAGAAATGATCGAAGAATCCCCTATCTTTACTCCGAACCCCTTCTAAGTGCTTCAAAATGACCGAGAGGTAATGGAGTCTGCAGCAACTCCCACAGAACCAAGGCCTCCTCCGATATTAGTGAAAAACATCAAAAGTTTCCAGTTTTTCTGCACCCAACTAAATAAAATCTGCTCTGGCAGTTATTCATGTCTAAACAGGACCAGCGATACAAAAATAACACCAGATACTGCTGAAACCTACCGAATAATAGTGAAGTACCTCTCAGAAACGAATGCGAATGTTCATACGTACCAGCTTAGGCAGGAGAGATCGTTACGTGTAGTAATAAGAAATTTACACTCCTCAACCCCAACTGAACTGATAAAAGAAGAACTAGCGGCGCTTGGTTTCAAAGTACGTCAAGTAACCAATGTTCTGAAGGAGAATAAGGAGCAGCCTGAAGTAAAAAATAAAGTACCACTACCTTTATTTTTCTTGGATCTGGAGCCATCACCCGGTATTGAAAAAATATACGATACCACAAGATTATATTACACAATGGTGAAAGTAGAGAAACCATACCCCAAGAGAGAAATAGTGCAGTGCCATATTTGTCAGGCGTATTGCCACACTAAGACTTATTGTCTCCATCTGCCGCGTTGCGTGAAATACGGTGAACAGCACAAATCAGTGGAGTGCACAAAACCGATACAAGATCCTGCAGTGTGTGCATTATGCCTGGAGGGACACCCGGCCAACTACAAAGGATGCCAAATTTACAAGAATCTCAAATCTAGACACCAGAAAAACCGAATTCAAGATGAAGCAGGAAGACCAAGAAGAGAGAGAGAGCCTTCTAGTAATAGTAAACAATGGTGTATCATTTTCCCAGCTACTTAGAGGTAAGAGCTCAACCGATAACTGTACGGCCCTGTTGCAACAACAACCTCAATCCCAACCTCAAAATCCTATTGATCCGAATAAACCTAACCATCAACAACAAATTCATCATATCGCTCCTCCTTCAAATGCAACAGATCTCACCAGTTTGCTGGCATCTTTCCTTACCGATTTTAAATCCTTAGTTACTCCACTCACATCACTCTTCACAAATCTCGTATCTCACCTCATCTCTCCTTTAAAAAATCCTTAATGACTCACATCCCAAAACCCATATCCATTCTCCTTTGGAATGCGAATGGTGGTAGAAATCACGTTGACGAACCATCGATCTTCGCTCCTATAATTTTTACAGTAAACAATTAAAGAAGGAATTGGCCGCCTTCAAATCCCAATCCTTCAACTCCTACCTTACTTCCCTCTCTGTTCATGACAATTCCCTATGGAAGATCACCAACAAAATCCTATCATATTTCCCATCCACTCCGTCGAAGAGATGGCTCCTGGGCAGCGTCTGATGAAGATAAAGCTGAGGAATTCGCCAGACACCTCTCTAGAACATTCACCTCTCATCCGGAATCCGACCTCATCCAATTCCTTAATTCACCCATCCCACTCTCCTTACCGCCTAAAGCAGTTAATCCTTCTGAGGTCAAATTCCTCTTACAAAAACTACCTACCCGTAAATCTCCTGGATGCGACCCCCTTACCTCTCAAATCCTTCGACAACTTCCTCCTAAAGCTGTTATATTTCTCACCTACTTATATAATGCCATACCACCCACTTTCCTCTTTTGTGGAAACATTCCACTATTATTCTGTTTCCGAAACCAGGCAAACCTCCCAACACCTCAACGTCCTACAGACCAATTAGCCTACTTCCGATTTTCTCAAAAATCTTTGAAAAGATCCTCCTGAAACGAATCCTACCTTTTATAGAATCCCAAAATTTTCCTTCCCATCAGTTCGGATTTCGTTCACAACACTCCACAGTCCAACAAGGATTCCGAGTGGTCGATCATATTTCCGCAGCATTGGAAAGCAAGCAATATTGCTCGGGTGCATTTCTGGACATAGCTCACACTTTCGACCGGGTATGGCTCGCCGGGCTTCTTTCCAAGCTGAAAACCCATCTTCCTCAGTCCTTATACCTTGTCCTCCGTTCCTACCTCTCAGATCGTACCTTCCGAGTTCGCTGCGGTAGTGAATTATCTAATTGCTATCCAATTGAGGCAGGTGTTCCTCAAGGTAGCGTATTGGGTCCCGTCCTTTACATCCTCTTTACCGCCGATATCCCTGTCCATCCCGATACCTTGCTGGCAACTTTTGCTGATGACACCGCCATTCTATCATCCGACTCAGATCCAAATCCCTTTGCACAATCTCTATCCAGCACCACCCATCCATATAATCCTCCAAGGAGGTTAAAACGGCAGTGGCCCAGCGATCTTTTATAGTTTGTAAATATTGGAGTTCTGTCAATGGCCAGATTCTCCACTCACGACTTGAGTGTATGTGGCTAAATCACTCTTGCTCAATCTCCACTGGGTTTAGCCCTAGTAACCGGTTGAGAGAGGAGTGCAGGGAACTCCTGGAGTCATACTTTTTCCTCCACAGTTGGAGAGACAAGTCTGGTTTGGATTTTTCTCGCCAAATTGTAGATATTGTATATAGGTGTGTATTTGTTCTTTTTATTTATTTATTTTTAGGTTATTTTATTCTTATTTATTGTATATATATTATTTTTCAGCATAATTTACTTTATTTATAGAGTGTGAATGTGATCTGTGAACTCTATTATAAATGTCCTAGAGACAGATTGTAATATTTTTCAATAAATAAGTTTTAAAAAAAAATTGCCTAAATTTCTCAACGGACTTTTCGGACAATCTGATATTTGACAGGTATTTTCAAACACTTTTTAAAAATAATTATCCATAGTTTTAACAAACATTGGCTGATTGCTGAGGGGATATCAACAACTAAATTCTAAAACCTTAAATTTTTTCTATGTTCCGAAACAATATGAATAATTATGAATCAATAAGAGAAAGCCAATTGCTTACTGTTTAAAAATCTAGTTCTGCTCTAATTACCACTACTGATTTACAATTAATATTCTAATAAATCCGCAGTTGATGAATTCATTCATAGTAAGCTATTAAAGTCACCAATAGCGTAACTAAGGTTGTATACAATCGAGGTCAACATCCAGAGGACGCTCCTGCCCTATTCGTTATCCCTGAAAATATCATTCATTAAATATTTATTAACATATATTATTGTTAATTATAAAGGGAGAAAAATGGAAATAATTTTTAGTAAGAAGAACTCATCATTTTTGTTTTATCCTTATAATATATCAGTAAACTACTTACCCATCTCTTTATTTTTACTGATTTCTGGATAATTGAAAATTAAGCTCTCGTTTTAATATAATTCTTCACTACTTTGTCTAAATTTTATTTTCGGGATTTTACATTTTAATAATTGGAAACTGCCACTATGTCCACGCGAAGCCAGAGAATATCTCTAATAACTTTTTTTATAATTTTAAGTATTAAAGATAATTTTTCATGATTAGATACAATAACAGATAAGACATCAAGGACTGTATGGGTGCAGGAGAGAAATTCATTGTCAGTGAAACGAACAACGTAAAGAGGTGGTGAATGGTTATCTGCATGGAATACTAAAGAAAACTTCATATTAACATTATAATCTCCAAGTTTTTATTTATACTCTTAATTTCTTCAGAGTATTAAAAAATGATTTTTTTCTTGGTAGGCATCTTACATTATTTAATATTTATTTTCTGAGCTTAATTATTATATTCGTTGCCATAATAGTCTTATATTGAATAGGCTATTCACTTGTGAATAGCCATGAAAATCAGGCGCCAACAATAAATGAAAGAAAAACTGACAAGGATTTTAGTTAAACGCGGTATTTACATATAATGAAGGTGCGCCTTAAGACTTGACTTTAGCTCTAGTTGGCCAAAACATCGGCTAGAATAAAAATGAGTTTTTCCAGTTGACCTAAATTTTTATTTAAAACACATTTTAGAAATGTTGGGGATTAAAAACATATACATCGCTAACATTTGTGTAAAAAGTCGTTTATAAAAATTTAGTTCTTTTTTTTACGAAACCAATCATATCCTTTTGATTTATTAGTATAATTTCATACTTTAGCACTCTGCTATTTTCCTGTGTTAGCAGACTGCTTATAGTATACCGACTTGTCTCGAGAAGATTTTAAGCTAAATAAATCCTCAACTTGATCAGTAGAAAGAGTATTAAAAATAAATCAGTTACAAAGAATTTAATGTATATAGATATAGATATATGAGAGCTCTTTAATAATTTTTACTCATAATTTTACATTTTTGTTATTACATTATAATTTTTTTTATTTTTTTATTAGAGTGCTACCAATGGGTAGTTTCTCAACATGTGTTCCATGTCATTATATCCATGTGCGAATTTACCAGATGTATTTTTTGTATACAGTTGTAAATATCATATAAATAAATAAATAACTAATTTTTTTTTTAAGTATATTTATTGAATGATAATACAATCAGCCACTGCTGGAGGGCTATAAGCATTAGGGCTAAAAGTTCGCATTCATACAATATATACAAATAATAAAGAAATAAATATAAAGATAAGAAGTAAATAAATAATACTAATGAAGAAGGTAAATAAAAATAAAAAAAATAAACAAATAAAATAAAATAAAAACTTCATTATTATTAGTATTGAATCTGGTTGTAATTTACAATTATACCTAAAATACTAAATATTTATCATCATACAGACGCCAGAAAGAGAAAACGAGAGAAAAAAAAGGCAGTTTTTATTGAATAGTTTATTTTGCTACTGTTAGTGCAAAAGATTGTTTAATTGAAAAATTTATTTTTTTTTTTGTTTTTACAGAAAAACCTATGATTTATTGGTATAATTTCATATTTTAGTTCTCTTTGCTATCTTCTCATTTAGCAAATTACTTATAATTAAAAAAAAATATTCTCGAAGAAAGGTTGCGGTCGGCTATCAAATGAAATTTTGGTATTAGATTTTTTAATTCTAAGAAAAACCTCAAATTTTGATGATTAACTTGTCTTTTTTTATTTTATTTTTTATTGAGTATTAATAAAGTCTGCCACACTGAAGGGCATTGGTACTAGGGCTATAGTATTCATTCACTCAATAAATCTTGTTTTTAATCAAAAATGCTCCCCAGTAAACCAGTCAAAATTTACTTTTTACGAAAGCAAAATTTGTTCTTGTAGAAACCATTTAAAGAGGACTTTTGAATGGCAAAACTTGGCTAAGTTCTGTTTTTAATAACCAACATAAATTATTTCCGATTGGTTTTCATCACCCTCCAACTATACTTTTAGAAAAACTTTCTCTCTTAATAAACTTTGTGTCCATATTAATTAACTTAAGGTTTATTAGAGAAAAAGTTGAGTTTCATTTCAAACTGTTTATAAAAGTGATATGGTTTTATATCCTTTCACCAATCCATCTTTCAAGCAAAAATCACTAAAATAAATTATTGCGAAGCTTTGCTCTTCTTTTTCTAAGTTGTGAGATGTATTATAATAAATATAAATGCCTAAATATACTTCTTATTTAATCTTATAAATTATTATTAAATTTCTTTCGTTTAATGATTGTTAAAAGTTATTGCCAACTGTTGTTGTTGTTAACAGTTATTCGAAGTTATTGCCAATTATATCCGATATTAATTAATAGAGAATTTCGTGATAATGATTTAAAGTTTAGATTGACATTAATTTCATATACTTGATGACATGTGATAGAAAACATTAAAAATTATAAAAAGTTACCATAAACCCTGGCCTGATTACATACAAGATGCCAGAAAACTTCAATTTTGTAATTTTTAAGCCAACCACGTTTTATGTGTAATAAAAAGCAATAACTAAAAAAAATATTTAGTTCAGGTTACAACCAATTACTTCATAGTAAACTAGATTAAATTGACATTAAATGCAAGTAAATTTTGTCTTTTTTAAAAACATTTAAACGAGACTTTTAATCAGTTAAACTATGGTAAGTTCGAGTTTTCATACAATCAAGTATTCTAAGCTATTTTTTTTATTACCCCAAAACAGGGCTGAAGATACCACTCTTTCGAAAACATTTTCTTGTTCGATGAGCTTTAAGTCTATATTAATTAAGTTGGGTTTACATTTTCTCTAATTTAATAAAAATATTAGCAGTACGGTAAAATTGGGAATTGACCCAAATATCTGTTTACCCAATAAGGGATGAATTTCAACTTACTTTGTTACAAACCACAACTTCATTAATATATACTTAAAGCTTATTAAACAAAGAAATTTTACGAAAAGTTTGGTATCTTCAGTCCACTTGGGAAGTTAAGAAATCAATCGCGAAGAATCCTAGATTTTATGTAAATCCGATTCCATAGTTTAACTGCTTAAAAGTCCTCTTTAAATGGTTTTAAAAAAGACATTATTTACTTTCATTTGATGTAAATTTAATCTTAGGTTACTATTAAGTAATAGGTTGTAACCTAAATTAAACATTTTTTTAGTTATTGCTTTTTATTCAACATCGGTTTAAAAAATATCAAAATTTAAGTTATCTGCTTCTCTGTATGTAATCAGACCATAGTTTATGGTATCATTTTATAGTTTTTAATTATTCTATCATATATTATCAATTGTATGAAGTTAATGTCAATCTAAGCTTCATATTATTATCACGAATATCCCCATTGATTGATATCGAATATAATTCGTTATATCAGAAATTGTTTATTACCCTTACCATAATTACTGGTAAAATGTCCCAAAGAATCCAACGGGTAGAAGGGAAGGACAGAAAACTGATATTTCTTTAGGTTTTTGAGAATTTCTCAGGAACTGTGAGGTTTTTCGCAAAGATTGTTTAGCACAATATTAAATTACTTTGAAATATCTATAGTAATGACCATATTTCTTTTTTTGATAAAACCAATTGTTACGGAGATATTTATTAGATTATATTTATCGTATTTCCACTCACAGCAAAAATTACTACAAACCACGCAATTGGTATTGTTTGTAGTAGACTATACCTTTTTTTAATTTTTTTTTTAACATTTTCGATCTTACAAATTTTTATTCAAAGATTCTTTCGTTTAATATTTATTCAAAGTCATTTCTAATAATAATAATACTTTATTTATTCTGGGACGAGTTCCTTTAGAATAATACAGAATGACAGAAATGTAGGCTAAAGCGCCTTAGAGATTCATAAACAAAAATACAGAGTATAATTTACAAAAGTTATAATACAAAAAATATAAGTTACATTCTAATTTTCATCATCTAATAATAAAAAATTGAAAAACACAATGAACAACGATCTAATAATTTATTTACATATTTATAGTAGTATATATTTACAATTTTATGGGAACTGGATGGATAATGAATAATTGAACAGGCGGGATTTGAAGGTAGGAAGGGTATAGGATTGACGGATGTGAAAAGGGATGGAGTTCCATAGGGATCATGATCGGATAATGAAGGTTCTGTCGAAAGCAGCGGTTTGGTGGGCCCTTATGTATAAATCAGAAGACCGGGAATGAGTATTGCTGGAACGACCCGAGGATTTGAATTGAAGGAGCTCGGAGATGTATGAAGGACTGCGGGATTGGATGACTTGAAAGAAGAAGGATGCTAGGAAATACTTATGCTGGTAGGAATGATAAAGCCACTTCAGTTCTGCATAAAAATTAACAACAGTTATTGACCATATAAATATTGTAGACGTTTATTTATGACCATATATAAGTGTAGTTTTGCAAAACACGTCAAGTAGACTTTTTTTTTCTTATGAACAGAATTGATGATAGTGAGGAAGCTTACCTGATCTACTTGATTAGCAACTATACAGAATGTAATGTTATTCAATAAAGAGGTTTTGAACTAAAAAAAAAAAATCAGTAATGATCTAATATCCAAGGTAAGTAGCTTTTCAAATTACTTCAAATGCAATTTCTACTTGCAGTTATGCAACATAATTCGTGTTAAGATTAGGAGGTCGTGCACATATTACGTCTCACCAGTAAGGGGACCCGCGTGACGGAGAGCGATGGGGAAAATGGCGAAGTTATTTCCAATTCTGAGCATTTTCTCTTAATGAAATAATTTAAAAAATCACTTTCGAAGAGTATGTTACATTAAGAAAGTGTCTTTCCATGCAGATATTAAGGAAGTTGTAAATACTAGCTTACGTGGAACTGAAATGTGGGTTAAGCGTTGAGAATCAGTACTGGTTGGTCCATTTAATTGTCGTCATCAAAAGTTATAATAAAATTAGACTTTTACGTTTTCTTTTTAAATGCAATTACTATTATATCTTTATTATTATTAAACATTGTTTAGTAAACAAATATTATGTCGTGGCAGATGGCAAAACTCACACGTTTAAGGATACCAAATGTTTGTACGAAGTACATCACGGAACATAAATTACTGTGGTATTTAGCTTTTTAGTGCCTGGTGATAGATTCTAATCCATCCCTATTTATAAATTATATTCCTAATAAAATAATAATAGATAGATTCTGAATAGTATAGTTTTTAAAGTGCTTAAATTTAAAGTTTCATTGAAATCGACACACCAATTTTGGCGCTAAATCTGTACGACACAGGTCATTTTGTCACCATCTTGAAATGAAAGTATTTTGATGAAGTATGTCATATACATAATTTTAAAAAGCTTTGAATAGAAAGTTTTAGTCAAGTATCATTAAAATCGGCATTTCTGTTACATTCTATAGCGACAAAGATTTTTCGGCTGCCATCTTAAAAGAAAAAGGTAATACCGAGTTTCGAGGGCCATCCTTGGGTTTCCTTTTGATACTGAATCTCAAAACAATCGGTCTAATAGTCTAGGAGAAAACCGTTGAAAATGTCACGGACGGAGTAAGTAAGGACGCCGGATGGACGGATTTTTTAAATTTAATTTTCGGATTCTACGTATCTTAAAACTTAAATTTCAAGGAGAAGTTAACTTTTTTCTTGGTTAATAACAAAGTTTATTTATTGCAAATAAAAAAACATTAATCGCTTAAATCGGACCAGTTTTTGCTAATTTATTATGTGTTTAATTTATAAGCTGATTATAAGGATGGTTAACGTTTCCGTTCGCATTGATGAAGTTCATCAAAATAATCTTACTATTATCTTTTCTCTGACAGCTTTTCAGAAAAATCACAGTAATTCATTTTTTTTTTAACACAAGTGCAATGAAATAGTTTTTGTAACAATGCCATTGCTTTCATTAGGTGGATTTTAAATAATTTCTACAAACGTAAAAATATCTTTTAAAGTTTACATTTAGTTAGTAAATGTAACTGAAATTTCATTTAATTTCCTTGAAAACATGTGATTTACGTTTAATATTATCAGTTTTCAAAAATTATTATTTATAATTTTTTCGCCGCTCTCCGTTACCTTCTACAACTTTCTATATTATAAGAAATAACCTTCTGACTTGTATTTCCGGAGATTCATTTTCGACCTGTATAAGCAATTTTATTTTTTTCTCCTTTATTCGATTATCAAATTCTTTCAAAAGTTATATTTAGCATATTTTCGTGACTTTCACTAATGAGAGATAGTTGATTATTTAAAATAAACCATATTAAAGGTACTTTAGAGGGAGACATATATGAACATTGGGCATTTAAGCGCTCTAAAGTGACATCAACAGGGATAAGACCAAAATGATATTAAAGATCACTTAATTATACAGTGATACACCGAGTTTAATCAAAATCGTTAGAGCCGTTTTTGTGAAGACGGCTTCTGAATGACATTTAACTGAAAAATGTTTTTCAGCGTTGATATAAAGTGGCACTTCCGGTTAGCCGAATTTAAGGAAAAAGTTGTCAGAACATTTAAGACATATATTTATGTTAATAATGTAATATCAGCTTCGTACGACTTTTCGGTTTCGAGCCAGAGTGTTCACAGACACACACGCCATTTTGCAGGACTTGGTTATTTGGACTCAGGGGAACTCAAAACGTGTATTTCCGTTGAGAACTTAGATTAAAAAAAAAAACACCCCTCCCACTCCCATCCCTTCTCATTCAGGTGAATAGTTAATTTGACAAGGTTTCGTCAATTCTGGCATCATCGTGGCAGAAAAAACAAGAACATATTTATGCAGAAAGTAAAAACAGAAATAGGAAAACGAATTCATTAAATTTATAAATAAATTATTTATTGAACAACTGATCAGCAGGGATACAAGGAGAAAATTACATATAACGAAAATATAATAATACAAAGCGTGTTTAATAAAATAAATGTAGTTTGGATTTTTTAATTTATAACATAATCAACTTATGTCTGTTTTCTAGCTTTATGTTTATTTTAGTAATATTACTTGTTAAATTGGCGTGTTTCCACAGATTTTTGTTGGGAAGTGGTGTTTATAAATACCTCCGAGTTTTTTCTTCTGAATTTATTAATTTTTTTCTTTTATTTATTTAACACGTTTTGTATTATTATATTATTGTTGAACATACTTTTTTCCCCTTTTTATTCTTGCTAAACAGCCGTTCAATATATTCTTTTTCATCTGCGTCAATAGAAGCTTCTCTTTCCTTATGTATTTACTTCGATGGCTTCGTGAGATGTGAACTGCAATATATTTTTTCTCCCCTTGTTGTTTTCTCTTGCTGAATCTATGTGTTCTTGTATTTTTTTCTGCCCTGTTAAGTTAACTCTTCACCTATGTAAGAGACTCATGTCTTTGTAGTTTCGATTTTCCCTTTTATAACATAATCACCTTATGTCTCTTTTCTAGATGTATGCTTAGTTTAGTGACATATTTAAAGTATGAATTTGTTTAAAAGCGGCAGAAAAGTCGTGTGAATGGACACATCAGATTTTTTCAATGAGACATCTTTATAATTAAAGCTTTACATAGAGTTGTAAGCTTGCCAATGATCTTAATTAAAAAATCACATGATTAGTGCTGTGGATGGTTGCTTCTCTGATCCTTTTCATCTGGAATTAGAGAAAGTAATGAAAAATTGTCATTAAGCACCTTATTTCCAGTTTTATTGACCCAATATTTGGATAATCAAAAGAAAATTAGACTAAAATCATTAGTTTCAGTTCAATTAGTGGTGTATATTAAATTACAGTTTTATATCCTGTTGTAAAATTCAGTTTTTCTTAAATAATCAAACAGCTATATCATTTATCTTTCCAAATGCCTTCTCCCAAAATAATATTTTGTTTTCTTTAATTTCTTCAGTCGAATTTCATCAATATATTGAATTCATATATATCGTCCATATATCTTATCTCAAAACAAATGTTAAGCATGAAACGTTTATCTTTTGGAATTGTTAAATGTTTTTCTAGACATATGCCTAAATTTAGTAGCTGAAATGCATGCGTTGAAATTTAAACAGAGACTATTTTTTGATTAAGTATTTAGCTTAAGTATCCTTTACACGGCTAACATTATTGAAGGAATATTTTGAATATAAATCACATGTGTCAATAATATTGACTCAATATTATGTCAGTTACCATCTAGTTTTCTCCACAGAAGTATTTACCTTATTTCGTTTTTCTGTACATGAATAATAGTTAACAATAATTTCTTTGGTTATGGCATTAAAACAGGATTATATAATAAAACTATCTTTCTATTTTATTGTTGCAATTAACTTCATTAGATAATGTGGCAATGCATCCATGGTGATATAAAAAAACAATAATCAATTTATTTCCAATTAAATTAATAATAATTAATTGATATTCATTAATAATAATTCTAACTAATCATTACTATGATTCCATTCACTGGATAATGTAATGGTAATATTTTTGTGATCTTCAAAGTTTATTTTATTTCTAGACATTAAGACGTCTCTTCTTTCAATTTTTTTTCTTCTTTATATTTTTTATCAATAAATAAGGTAATAAAAAAAATCCCCCCAAAAAAAATCGAAAATAATGTTTAGAATAAAAAAAATTATTTAAACATTCTTCGTAGTGAACTGCCTTTGTTTAATTGTTTTTTCTCACGATGTCACTGTGGAACAGAAAACCACGTTCAAGATGAGGATTGGATTAGAGATTCTGGCGCATCCACACGTTTTGGCCCACTTGTGTTCTCTTGCTGTAAGTGGCTGGTTACCTTCAGTTAAGTTCAGACTATTAGCTGTGTATGTTGTTGGAAAAAAAATATGTAATAATTTTCCTTGATAGGTAAAAATATAATCAATTTAAATTAATGAAAACAATAACTTATTATTGGTAATAAAGTATAATAATTGTAAAAACTGTCTATGATTTAAAATAGTTCACGGGTTGGGATATAAACTTATAGGTTTCCTCATTATATCTGTATCATTACATAACTGAATAAGGTATATGACTTACAAAATTGAGCAGTAAATTTGAGTCAGGAAAGAAAAGAAACAGAAAAATCGTTTGTAAAATGAGATGAAAAGCTTATTTATAAATATCATATTAAATAATTTAATACTCTGTAGTAATTATTACTCTCATATTTTAAATAATAATCTTTGAGAAAGTAATTTTGGTCACTTATTAATATTTTTACTATCATCATTTCTTCTAAGTTAGGATACTTGACTATGTGTTAAAAAAAAAAAAAAAAAGAAGTATAGTCTCTATTGAAACCGTAATGTTGGGATATTTCCCAAATTTGATAAAAAAAAAAAAACAACTCCCACGTTCATAATTGAAGATCTAATTGAAAAAAAAAACATTATATCAGACCTGGGTAAAAAGTGTTTTAAAATACATTACTTAAAATACTCAATATTATGTCAATTACGATCTTGCTTTCTCCACAGAAGTATTTACCTTAATTTTATAAGGATGTGCCGCTGGATACTGCTTCCCCTCCTGCCTCTCATATCATGAATTCTATAAGAAAACATATGTGAATAAAGACTATAAGATAAAAAAAAAACTATGGTTTGTGCTTTAGACCACACGATAGAAGTGAAAACATCAACAAGGCGAGATGAACAATATGAAATATAAATTATAAATAATAGCTCATTATAAAATGGATGAAATGCTTATCATTTCACTCGTCTACAGTATACCGGTCTGATTTTTAGTTTCTGAGTTATTTTCATCTATATCTTTTATAAGTTTGGTTTTGTTATCATAAATCTATTTGTTATCATTTGGTTTTCGACAGTATGTTTTCTATTTCGTCTCTCTAACATGGCGTCGCGTTAAGAATCCATATATCAGTTATGACCATTACAGAGAGGATGAAATGCTGAACAATTCCGTCACTTACAGTTTGCAGGTCCGATTTTTTTATTTCAAAAATATTTTTTCTTTTGCTCCTTTGTAACACGGGGTCGCGTTAAGATACAATTTTTAATATTAGTTCATTACCAAGAGTATGAAATGCTAAACATTTCTCTTTCTTACAGTTTGCAAGTCTAATTTTTATTTTCTGAGATATTTTAATCCATATGCAAAAAATCTTTTAATTAGTCGACTCCAGCTGACTTTACACGAGCGTTACTCATCAGATATCTGACTGCTCAATCTAATTCACTCTCCACAAAAAAAGTGTAAAACGTGCCTAAAGAAGTTTTCACTTCAAAAAATTGAGCATTATCCGGATGACAAATTACTAAAATAAAAGCAGGAGAAATAATTAAAATTGAATTAGGTTGGTATAAGAATGATATATCTTTAATAATTAAATACCGAATTGATTTTGAAGCATCTCGTTTCAGAAAATCGGAGGACAATTGACAATACAATTAATAAATAAATACGAAACTACAACAATGAGTTTAAATAAAGCAACAGCATATGCAATTTTTAATTACGATATATTATAAAATAACGATATTATTATTAAATGGATGTTAAGGGACAGAGAAGAATTAAATAAATTAAACTGTAGAGCATATAATGAAAATATATTCATATATACAAATTATATTCCTTATGAAATATAAAATATAAAACACTTGTTAGCTAAATGTTCAACATTTTCAGAAGAACGAATAAGGTGTATAAAAAAAAAATGACCGTTTTATCAAATTCAAGATTTCAAATGACTGTAAATATTTCAATCATATTTAATGCTTACCAATACTTAATAATCCCTTCAGTAATATTAATTCTTAATAACTCTGTAAGCTTATGTAATCCCATTCGACTTCTTAAAAAAAAGCCTTAGTTTAGTTATTTGTTTCAAAGAAGAAATATGACAGTGTTCTAAGGCGTGACTGGGAAAAAAATTCACAGCCGTTGAAGAAACTACTGAAATTATTAAATATGAACTAGGTTTCCTTGACCTGCGCCTTGTGCTTTGTTGGTTTCAAAAATTTATCAGTGAAGATACGACCTTGGAAAGGAAGTAGGACTCCGGACGATGAATAGTGGATATTGATGAGGTTCTTCAGGAAGCTGTTGAGTCAAATCCGTCCACAAGTACCCGCGAACTACCGGGGTCGAAAGATACTGTTAGTCGCTCATCTGCTCTCCATGGGGAAGTTAAAAAAGAGCGTTAGACTGATCCCTCACGAACTTATTCCTCAGCAATCAGCTAAGAGGTTAGAAATTTTCGAAAATTTATTGAAAAGACCTTCTGGTATGAGAGTTTATCGGAAGATTATCGCCTGGAATGAAAAGTGAAGTACTGGCGGTCAAACTGCTTTTCCGGTTGCTGCAAGAGGGAAATTTGAAAAAAACAAATCCATGCTTTGCGTTTTTTGTGATTTTGAAGGTGTTATTCATCACGAATTTGTTCCTGAAGGATGCTCTATGAATTCTGAACTCTACTGCAAACAATTAAAAAGATTATAGGCGAAATTGTCAGAGCGTTATCCTGCTTTGATCAATCGGAATAGAATTATATTCCAACAAAATAATGCTCGTCCTCACAGTTCCCGTCGAAGCAAAGAAAATTTTAAATAATTGCATGGATTCGAACTCCTGCCTCATCCACCATACGGTCCAGACCTCGCATCACCGGATTACTACTTATTTAGACCCATGACCCATTTTAATCAAAGGAAATAAAAATTATAATTTTGCCGAAGTTTAATTTACGGTCCTAGAGTTCTTGACAGCCAACCCAAAGAATGGTATCAGCGTAGGATCGATCAATTGGCTAACATATGGCTAATGACGGCAATTAACAATAGACTTTTTTTTTTTTTTTGTTCTTCCCTACCTCGTCTTTTAGGCTATACGGGATTTTCCCGGGCCGGGAGGTGAGGGCGGGGAATTTAAAATCCTCTCCGGCACCGGGACGCGAACTCGTACTTTTTATATCATCTCAAATCTCTGTTATCCGGTTGCCAGGCAACGAGCGGTGCTGTGCACACGCTTTAGCCTATTCGGCCACCCCGCCCCCTAATTAACAATAGACTATACTTTGAGTAGTAATTGTATTTTGTATCAAAGAAATAATAATACAAATATTTGGTTGAATAACGGACATTTATGTTATACATCCTATTATTAATGTCAGGAACTTAATTATTATTCAACCCAAGTTAATTCTGTAAAGTTATATTTACTATGTATTTACAGAGTATAAGGTCATGTATTTATTATATTATATTTCTGTAACATTATATTCATGTGGTATTATTCATTGTAGGGTTAATTTTTTATCACTAGCAACGGAAACCAGTTCAAATATGTATTATGTACATTTATATTTGCGTTGAATATCTATATTATTAAATATGATGGTACATGGGTTGGAAGGTATTAGTGTATTATTAATAATATTTTCTGGCCAGGGCCAATTCCCGACTAGCGGTTTCCTAACCAAGCCGTAAATATTTTTAATGAGTCTTGTTTATTTTGTATTTATTATATACTGCATGAAAACAATAAAAAAAAAAAATAAAAAAACTCATTCATTCATTATTGTATTTGATGGATTCAGTCATCTAAGATCACATTCACCGCGAAGGTAAAGGCCACGAGAGCTCTCTTCTATGAGACCTTGGACCAGGAGTTCGGCATCTCAAATAATATAATCTCCAAGCTAGATCTAGGTTGAATCGCTGTATGTCGTTTCACTTGTCCTCCGTTTGAGGTTCAAGAGGAGGCAGGTATTGTAATTTTTTTGGATGATATACAACAGCTGTTTTTGATATAATATTTTATGTCATAATATAACTGTTCGAGTTTCTATAGTTGAGGTCCAGGTATTGAAAAAAAATTGATATACCGCAGTGAGAACTCTTACATCAGATAAGCTATTTTTCGCAACAGCAAATCATGGTTATTCTTATATTCAATTTAATATAGTCCATTCAACACACAATTGAAGAAGATTCATAATTTATGGTGACTGATAAAGTAGTAATTTAATTAATATGTGATTAGCTTGTACCATTGCCTATTACATCTTACAGTTTAATAGTTAACCAATGAGATATCGCTATTTCTAAACTTATGCCAATCCATTATTGTTCTTATATTTGGGTATTTTGTTTGTTTATTAAAAATATCAAGAAAGGTTCTATATTATCCAGGCGAATTTTTAATTCGTCAAAGATTAATAATAAATAACAATATTTCAATTTTATAGTCTAAAAATATTTTAAGTACTCTATAGCAACCATATAAAGAGGCTTTGAGTACGAATCATGGTTTATCTCAATAGCGGTACGTTTTAAGGCTTTAAACACAGGACCAGTGTAGTAAACTAAAAGAATTATACTGGGTCTTGATGTTCGCTCTGTAAAATAATATTTCGCTACTGATAGTGCAAAAGGTATGTAGAAATTTACTTTTTTACAGAAGAGCATTAAACCGATTATTTCATTATGATTTGTTATTATAATTTCAATTATTTTTCTCTGCTATTTTCCTATTTAGTAGACGTCTTATAGCAATTGCAGAATACAAACTGTCTCCTTTCGCACCAATAGAATAAACATATAAAAAAGTTGCATACAAACTATTCGTTGACTTTTGAAACCTACTCATTGATTTTTTTTTCTTTTAATTTACTGTAATGTAGTTTAAGGATCGAAATTGCGATTCGTCACTTCTCCGTAGAATTCCTTTTTGTTTGATACTTCATTCATCAAAATTCATCGCTCTTGAGAGCCGTAATACTAACATATTATATTTAGTGGAGATTGTATGTTATGATTTATGTTCACGTTTATTTATTTTTTCACTCCAATATATTTTTTGTCAGTTGGTGTAGATATAAAATTATTTACTGCAAAATATCAATGTAGTTCTGAACGTGAATCGGAGAAATGGGTCTTATCATATCTCGCTCCATCATCGGCACACTTTTATCAATGAAGAGATGACTAACACATGATGTTTACATAGATCCTAAAATCCCCGATGTAACAGAGACCTGAGAATAGGCACTCGCCATTTCCAGATCGTTATGTTGCCTTACGTGGGACATTCTCAATAGGAGACCTGGGTTGTGCAATGTATGATGTCCCTCTGCATGATCCTCTCTTCCCGCGGCAGCAATTAGATTCGCAATGACGCAAACTAGGGACTTATTCTTGAGGGAAGTGTGCGAAGTGGCTTTGCATAGGAACCCTAGTGTGAAACAAAATTTTAATTACTTTTTGATGCAAGTGCGAGACATGGTTTTATACAAGCATAATAGGAGGGGCATTGTTAGTAGAGCCACCGGCACAACAAAATAACACATTTGTGATTCAGTAAGGAAAGAGGCCAGAGGCAGTTTTTATCTTCATCTTATCAAACATTCGTACATAAATTTTCTCATGCCGTCTCTTCTTATCTTATGACATCTGTCTTGGCTGAGACCTTGTTCTTTTACAGATGTGAGCTTGTAAAAATATATTTGTAAAAGGACAGCATTCACGTACTTATAAATTATTCGATGATTCTTTTTTTTTTTTTTTTTGTGATTCTGTTTTGGAAATTATTGCTATCACGCACAAGCGTATTCACGAGGCGAGTTAGTTCCGTATTAGATCTGAATATTTCCAAAAAATAGAAAAATAATTTTTTTTTAATTGGTCTGTGAAATAACGCATAGGTGGGGAACCGCGCCCTAAATAATTAAATATTAATAAATTCTAGTACTAGATTAATAAATATCTTAAACAACCGTTCGGAAGCCGTATGTGGCCTACGAGGTCGCAACTACGTCACAGAGACCATGCGGCCTCCAAAAGTTTGTTTACGATATTTATTTATCTAGTGCTAGAATTGATTAATATTTAATTATTTAAGTTACGACAATTGACAATCATATGCAATTGTCTTTTAATTGATTTGTATTGCATTTTAATATTTTAAAGGAGGGATGATGGAGGGGAAGATTTGGTAGAAGATGGTAGTATGTGGGCAAGATCCCAATTCCGTGCACACTACTATCCACATCTCTATAAATTGCATATCGATTTTAAAAGAAAAAGCAATGTTCCCCCGAAAAAGGGGCCGCACTGTCCCAAAATGGCGTCCAAACATGGCTGAATGACGACATTGACTTGCGTTAGTTTTTTAGTTACTGAGATTCAGCAGTTGTTTTAATTTCGTCATAATTGGTCTTTTATTAAAGCTGGATATTCAAAGTATAATAAATCAACAACAAATAATCCGGTTTGGCAAGAAAAAATACCAGTAAAGTCAATTTTTTCATGTCGTTCAAACTAATGTTGAAAATCAAGCGTCATTTATAATTAATCAGCAAACAATAAAGAAAAACGTCCTAAATAAAACATCTAGAAAATACATTTATATTTCAAAATCACTGATTAATTTTTAATATATTTGAAAAATTCTTTAGAAAATGCACTGGCAGAAAAGCGTGCACTGAAGTAGACGCCTACGAATAATATTGAACGCAATAAATGACTTTTTGCATCTAAACTACCACACAGTTTAGATCATTCTAGCTCCCTTATTTTATCAATTATTTACAGTTCTTATTATTTATAGCAATTCCTATATCAATGTATCCTATTCCTTTAAAATAATAATTTAAATAAATGTTTCCTTCACTAACTCTTATAAGGCAGATTATGGATGACATAAACATGAAATTAGCTTAACATTTTTATGTTTCGAAAATTGTATTCACTAATTTTGGTATGCAATTATTGTATTTTTTTGTGTGTCTCCCCTTCCTTTTCTTTTGTCCTTCCCTTCCTCACCTTTTAGGCTATACGGGTTTGTTTCCGGGCCAAGGAGTGTGGGCAGAGATTTAAAAGACTCCCCCGGCACCGGGACGCCAACTCGTGACTATTTTAAATCTCATAGATAGGTTGCCGGGCAACGGTGGTCCTGTGCACACGCGTTAGCCCGTTCGCCCATTCCGCAAATGTTGGTTAAATACTTTTTTTTTAATTTCAATTTCAGTCTTCTGGTTGTGAAAAGTGATCTCTCCCACCAAACCTCCACTTCTTCCTCACCCCTCCTTCAATATGTTAAAATGAATAAAAACATACTTCTCTGAATCGTGTAAAACAGGTTATTGAAAATATAAAGCCATGTGTATATGATCAAACAGGAAAAATAGACAAAAAATTTGAAAATCTCTATCTCGTAAACTATTTAATTTACTGAGCCTCTTCTGGTGTTAAATCGTAGAATATTTAAGCTAGTTTAAAACTGTATAGAGTGTTTTTTTGTCGAAAAAAAATCCTGGTCAATGGGGAAGAACCAAAAAAAGTGCGAAAAGTGATTAGGGGAGGCGGCGGGGCCGAAAACTTAGATTTTGCATCTCAGTCACATCTCATACAAGAAAAAAAAAACATTTTATTCCATTCGATGCAACATAGACCCCAATTTTCATGACAAGGTTACTGGGCTATTAGGTGTTGGTAAATATAAAAATTCCAAGTTTTCGTTATAAAAAATTGAAAATTTATTGGATTGGCCTTGAAAAATCATTGAAATTTCGGACTTTTTTTTGTTTACGCTAAATATCTCTTTTTTTAAAAGCATATAGCTAATAAGAGTTCATATTCAATGACAGTCCAATATTGTTATAACAACTTAAAATTGTCTAACAGTTTTGAAGGAAACATTTTTCTAAACCCGACAAAAAGCGAATTACAAAGCTTTAAAAATGGGCAACATTTTTTTTTTTTTTTAATTCGTGAAAAAACATGCATAATTTTTTTTATTTTTAACTAATTTTCTGTATTTCTAGGTGACGTAGGGAAAAAGATTCACCCTCTCAAACGTTTTATTATACGTGAATATAACATCATCTTAATATCATTTCTAATAATTTTAAGTGAACCGCAGGTGGTATTATAGCAAATGTACCAATTTCTCTAAGACATTGAAACGTGGAGCGAAAGATAGCCTTGTTTGGTAATTTTCTATTCAAAAATTGCCTGGCATATTCACGACGGACAGCATTAGCATTATCATTGCAAAAACCGTATACAAACACCATATCGGCGGGTTCACCATTAGTATAAATGGAAGGCATAATGATGAGTACTTTGCGAAAGCCTCTTACAAACTTATAAATGTTATTGAGAGTTCTCAATGCTAATCCCAAATAGTATTAATCCTTACGTTGCCTATAGTTTTTATATAATTAGAGATAAAAGACCGTGTTAGTATTCTATCTAATCCATCTCCTGAACAAGGCGTTTGCGAACATACCTTCACTGTGAACAACATTTAATATGAATCTTATTGTTTACGTTTAATTATTAAAGTAGTTAGAACAAATACATAAGTTTTATTTAAATAAGTAAATAATTCATAACAATGAAAATCTTTAGGTGTGAATATCTCCTAAACAAACCGTTTGCGGATATACCTTCAAAAGATTTTTTTTTCTTCTTTTGAGATGCTTAGTTCATTTTTGCGGTTTGGCCAAAAATACCTTTATAAGAATGAACATGGGTGACGTGGATGATTGAGTGACGTCAAATCCATTTGAAGAGGGACAGAAATCTGACAGAAATTCTCACTGGAGTGTACTACTTACTTATAATAAGATGTGTATTGCATTAAAAATAAATATTCATGCTTAAATGATTTATGTTTTACTAAAAATTAAGTCAAAATAGTTTCATTTATTTTCCTTTCTTCGTAAAAACGTTTAACTGCATTGAATCGTATCAATGGCTCATTCATTTTTTTACCTTATTTGAACATGTGGGAAATAGCAGTTTGTCAGTAGCTTAGCCCCACATTACCACATACGATTCACTGGAGAATACTCAGCGGTGATAATGTAATATCCTCTGCAGTTAGTTAGCTAATTTCAGCGCAACGGTTCGGACGCATTGTTGGGCAAAGGAGGCTGGAGATCCCACAGGTAATGGGGCGGAAGTTGGACTCCTTCTGGACTGTAATAATTGCGCTTGCTCAAGAGGTTTAAGAGCCTTTGGAAGCGCTCTTATCTGCCTTCGCGTCGGTACTTCTCGTTGGCGGTTCCCCTCGCCCGTATTGTTACTAATTGAAAGGTGCTCCTTAACTACTACCTGTTGTGCAGGAGTAGGGGCCGCTTATACCGAGTGTGCAAAACAGTCCGAGGGTGTGAAGTAACACCTGTAGCCGTCACATCTTTCATCTCTCTCAATAGTGTGGCTTATCTTGGTTAATTATCTCTGTTTTAATATTACCATATGCTTCCTCATATACTTTTTAACGAATTCATTTATCTGTAATTTTTTACTTTCACTTACGTACATATAGTAAGGGTAAATATTGCGATCGAGAAAATTTTTGAATCTGAGTTTTCAACCAAGAGTCCTGAGTCTGAGTCCAAATAACCAAGTCACGAAAAATGGTCTGTGTGTGTGTATGTTAGCAGTCTAGCTCAAAAACGAAAAGTCATACGAAACTGATATTACGTATTTAAGATAAGATGTGCCTTAGATGTGACAGCAAATGTTTCCTTAAAATCGGCTAACCGGAAGTGCCACTTTATATCAATGTTCATATGCTTCTCTGTTTCACGTTTTCTTCTCGTCTCCTGGTTTGAAACATTTCATTCCGTAAATGCATAACCCTGTCAAAATTTGCCCCCATCAAAAATTTTGATGGCGCAAGTTGTTAGTCCCCTTTTGAGCACTTCTGCCAAGAAGGTTCAAATCTAAACCATCTCGTTTCTAAATTGCTTCCTCTTTGATTCCTGGGAGCCCTCAAATAGATCTGAAACCAAGATGGCTTCGATACCTTCTAATGTAGAACTTTTATTAGGGAAATACTGATGGGTGCAAGAATTCTCAATAAGAATTTTCATGTCATTGTATATCTTAGTTCACATTGACTGCTAATATTTATATTTTAGTTCAGTTGTAATTTTTATGAAAAATAAATTGTTTATTGAAACCTATAAATGTATTTATAAAATAAAACGAGTAAAAGTCAGAGTGCATAATATAATACGTTAAGGAACTACCCGTTGGTAGTACTTCATAACCACCTTAAGTGAAATGGTCTCGTGACCATCTTCTTTTTAGACGATTCGAAAGGTCAACGAAAATCCAGGCTACTGACAGGCTACGAGCTAGTGGGTAAGTGGCGGTAAGCAGTTTCTGACTGGCATATCTATTTCGGCCAAAATCTATAACAAATAGAATTTTTATTGTATATATGAATAATTTTTGTATCTACATAATAATTGTAAGGATCAATTATGATTTTTCCACAGATTTTGGATTTTAAGGATTGAAAAAAATTCGATAATGGTGGAATTTGATGGTTTCGTGGAGCCCAAATTAGTCTGGTAGTAGTAATGTAAATGAGCATTTTACAATAGGAAGTTTACAGCATATGCCAACTTAGTGCAGTAATAATCGAAATCTGCGATCAGTTTCTTGGCTTTTCAGTCTTGTGTGAGGATTTCATGGTAGAAAATACATAATATAATAGAAAATGTTTGCCAAAAATCGAAGAAAAATAACTTTAAAAAATTGTTATGTTGTATTGGTTTGTGATATATTGTGTTTCATTAAAAAATATTTATGATCTGTAACATATTCTTTTTTTTTATTGGATACCCCCCTATCCACCATTTCTTACATACGGGAGGTTCTCTCTAGGGTAAGATTTGTTCTCTCTAGAATCCACCAGTGATGCGGTTGAGAGAGTTGCGCAGGAATTTGGTTTCCCTGCCTGATTTTGTATATTGTATATAGGTATGACTGTGTTTTTATGTTTTTAATTTACTTATGTTTAGGTTTTTTTTATTGTACATAGTTTTTATTTATTATTATTTAGTTATTATTTTACTTTTGTTAATTTTACATTTTTTGTATATATGGTGTGAATGTGTTCATTTATCACTATAATTATTGTCCTCGAGACAGAATATTAAATGTCTAAATAAATAAATAATATAAAAAAATAATCAATTTTAAATACAATCAAACAGATTTTAACCAGAGTGGAAGAATCGAATTTCATTCCGTGGGTCCGTTACGAAATAAAATAATTTGTAATATATTCTCTCCTTCCTCGCCTTTTAGGCTATAGATTTTCCTTTATTCAGTCTTGCCTCCCATCCCGCCGATATGAAAGTTGAGTACACCCTTGATTCCAGGTAAGACGTTTGTAAAGGTTCATTGGATTATAATTAAGTCAATATGTAACTAGAGGTCATTTCCAACTTCCCATTGAAGCGTATCATGTTGAAGTTGCCATGTCGTAATTAGTTTAACGTGGGAACTGAGACATCATCCTTCGAACGGTATTACATACCTATAATCTGCACCATATCATTCAATTGTTACAATTTTTTTTTCCCGCACCCTGCGAACTCGCACTCATCAACTGTCATCTGTCATAACCTTACAGTCAATAAAAGTTTCATACTCAGTTTTACTATTAAAAAACTGAAGTTTATATGATTCTGTCAGTACCGTGATTATTTTATCAGGTGAATTTGAAACCTTTGGATTGTTGTTCATTATTTCCATATTTATTTAATTTAATTACTTTCATAAAAAATTAATTAACCAAATAATAAGTTACCACATAATGTGATTTCCTGCACTCCTGTTATTTTCAGGATAAGTGGGTTTGTATTTTAACTTATGTTTCAATTTAAAATCCTTTGAATCAAACTCTCTAAATACTTTTTACATTATAGTTCATTTCACATTATCTCAATTGATCTCTTATTGGATTCTCTATTAAATAGTTTATCGTATTCCTTCCGTCGAATCTTAAAAAAAAAGGATGCTTACGCAATTTTCGATGGCTCCTGTGACGAAACTATCATATTATATCTTGGATCGATTGGATTTAATGAGAATAATGCTTGAAATGGGATCCTAGACAAGTTTGTGAGGCAAGTTAAATTACTTTGAATAGAAGTGAATGCCAAGTGAAGTTGCAAAACGTGCTGGAAGATCCAGGCTGTAAGGGAACGTCGGGCCCCAGGCTGAGTGATCCACCGTCACCTGTCCTCTTTCACATAGCCTCAGGGAATGGAAGATTGACAACACCCCTTCTCTGCTATTCTATCTTTATCTCATCTATCCAGCTGTTGTTAGTTCCACTCTTTTCAATGAATTTTTGGAATTATTCTGCTTGAAAGTAGCACTTTATTAAATATTTTTATAATCGAAAGAAACTATATTATTCAATTCTTATACCAACAATTTTTTTTTGCAGAGAGTGAATTACATTGAGCCGTCAGATATCCAATGTGTATCGCTGGGGTAAAGTCGGCTGAAGTTGACTGATGGAAGAATTTTTGCATATGGATTAAAATATCTCAGAAACTAAAAATAGGGGTTGCCTACTGTAAGTGAGGGAAATGTTTGCCATTTCATCCTCTTTGTAATGAAATATTATTCAAAATTTTACCTTAAGCACTATTAAAAAGCAGAAATGGGAAAAAATAGTGTCGAAAACTAAATGATAACGAGTTTTATGAAGATATGGATTAAAATATCTCAGAAAATAAAAATCGGACGTGCATAATGTCAGCGAGGGTATTGTTCAGCGTTTCATCATTTCTGTAATGGGTTATTATTCAAAACTGTATCTTACTGTGGCGCCATGCTAGGGAGGCAAAAAGGAAAAGAATAGTGGTTAAAACAAAGATAACTATCAAATGATGATTTGGATTAAAATATCTCAAAAACTCAAAATCGGACCTGCAAACTGTAAGCGAGGGAAATGCTTTTCATCCTCATCATCTTTCATGAGATATTATTTATAGTTTATATTTCATATTATTAATCTCGTCATGTCTAAAGAACACCCCATAGTTGTTTTTTTTATCTTATGATCTTTATTCACAGATCTTTTACCTTGACCATAATTCTCTATTTCTGCCTATCTTGGATTATTAAAAAAAAAAAAAAAAATCCTGTACCAACCCATAAAGGGTCTTGGGTTTAGTACTATTTAGGGAAAGTACTGTTTCAAGGCCTATCTTGGGTTATTGCTTTTCATTTATCTTCATGCAGCTCTGCAATATCTTTGTTAATTCGATCTATCCATCTGAGTTTTGGTCTTTTAGGAGAAAATGTTAATTGATTGTGAGATTTATGCATCTTGGAAATTAAATTTGAAGACTATACCTATTTAGGAACTATTATTAAAAAATCTTAATACATGAAGGTACATATTTCGAAATTCACAATATATCAATATCCTAATGAAATAAATTTTATAATTCTTGTTTATTAGCAATTATTAATCACAGTGAAATAACCTTGTAGACTTTTTTTTTTAGATTACGTTTCTTTATTATTTTATTTTCTAAATGTCCGGTTTTTATTCCCTCTTTATTCAATTGTCAGACAATTAGAATTGTAAAATGTTTATTTTCATTTAATTGAATTCTACGGAATGTCTGTTCGTAGTTGTAACGTAAATATGTGTGTCGCAAAACATTATTTATTAGATATCAAGAATTATAGTTATAATAATATGAAACAAGTTTTTTGTCATAATAATTTTATCAATTGTCAGTGGACATTAGGCTTTTGTTTTAAATAGGAAGAAAATGTTTAACATTTGAGTATTTTTTCATCTAATTTTTATTTTTGACTGTTCACAAATACTTCTTAAATTGTGTAATATAAAGGATTGATTTTGAGAAAATAATTTTTGGATCAAGGTGTAGGAATGAATCAAGGCATTACGTAAATGCATAAGGGTTAAAATAAATTGTTTTTCCTCGATATTATAAATTTTATATATTAATGTGTAACCTTAGAAATTTTTTTTAAGATTAAATGAAAAAAAAAGTTATCAATTATAAATTATGAACTGATACCTAATTAGTTTAATTAGTTCATAGATATTTGTATTTTTTCATGTTATCTAATAAATTTAAAAATCCATTTACGAATATTTTTACGTAACAGTGATAAGGAGCCTAAATCTCAGAACCAGAAATTCTAGGCACATAATTCAAAAATTTCTCTATAATAGTGAAATGTTGTCACAATATTTTTTCTATCTGCTGGTCATTTATCTACTGCCTAGGAAGAGAACATCTATGGGACTGATATGAGTGTGCATATATAGGCAGACACACACACACACACTTCTAGGACGCTATTCATATCATGACATCGTCATACTCATGTTACATCATCAACTCCTCTGGTATATATTTTTTTATTCATACCATACAGCTGTCTTGAATAGTTTTTCTTATTCAATTTGATTATTATACTTTTTTCCCTTCAGTTTTAGCATTAATTCTATCGTAAGACTATCTCTCATGCTCTATCTTTTCCACTATTTCGAGCTTCAATGGCAGTTTAATTATACAGAAGAATGATCTAAACAAGAAACATATATATATATATATATATATATATATATATATATATATATATATATATATAGAGAGAGAGAGAGAGAGAGAGAGAGAGAGAGAGAGAGAGAGCGACAGAGCGTGAGAGATAGTCTTACTATAGAATTAATGCTGAAACTGAAGGATAAAAAAAAGTAAATAATCAATTTGAATCTCTCACGCTCTCGCACTCTCTGTCTCTGTCTCTGAAGACTGGACGTCTTCAGACATAATTTTCGTCCAAAGATTAAAAAAATGTTTCTTATCTTTGCGAAATAAGATAAATGTCACGTCTGTTAGCTGGGTTTCAATATCAAGAAATATGTACATATTAAACATATATCAAAACTAATTTGGACTTAACCATCCTTTGATTTCAAATATTTACCCTATTTTACATAAATGTAAATAATAAGAATCATATTCATAAATTATGGAAATTGTAGTTTCTACTTTTTTTTCTTGGACACTCTAAACGGTAAATAAATCATTTAAAAAATGTGTCTTGTTGATGACCCACTGACTAGTAATGGGACATCATTGTATATAGACAATTAAGGAGTACGACCTGAGGAAGAATATAGTTATGTACTTTTACCACATTCCAATATACGCACAAGCAATTCTTACACAACAGAATTACTCTGCGTGAAGAGAAACTAACACGATTGATTCATTCTCTCTGAAGTACACGAAGGATATAAAATAAAATTCGATAAATTAATATTATTTATCTGAAGAATATATATATATATATATATTAAAACATTTCATCAATAGTTATAGTTACATATAAAACTAAATGGGCTTCATTTTCGTCTAGTTTCAAGGTTACTATCCTAATCAAATGTATATAATTAAAATAAATATAATATATGGTCCGTAGTCCAAGCAGTGAGTTGTTTCCAATTATAAAAATCCAATCATGAGATCCAAGACCCATAAATGTGGTATATATGAGCCTGTCAATTTTCAGAATGACTAACTTCAATTTCAACATTTTTGAGTAAAGTCATTCTAGTGATATTTCTTGTTGGAATATCATTCTAGTGATATTTCTTGTTGGAATATTTATAATGTCTGTTCAGTCAGTAAGTTGGTTACAGAGTATATGATTGCAGTGTTGAAATATAGAACTGTGAATAAAGATATAAATTTCCCAACTAGAAATATGACTAAAATTAAAATTAATAATGTTGAAATTGGAGTTAGTCATTCTGTCAACTGACAGACTCATATATACCACATCTATGGTCACGATCATAACTAGTTAAGTAGAAACATGGTCCTCAAGAACTCTGTAAATTGAGATCATTTTCCTAGCCTTCCACATATCGTGAAGAAGTTAGTAAATTCATAGTTCTCGTAGGTCAGAAGTAAACTGTGAGTATCAAAAATATATGATTTTGTGTTAGTATTGTGACCAATCAATTCTTTATCAAAAACTAACGAGTGAGTGTAGACAAAATTAGAAATATTGTATCTCTAAAGTTTTTAATATTGTGAGTTAGCAACTTCTTCACGGTGTTTGACGGTGATAATCCATATATATACACACACACATACAAATATATATATATATATATATATATATATATATATATATATATATATATATATATATATATATATATATATATATATATATATAAATTACTTTTATTTCCATTGCATACAATCTACTTAATGTAAAAAAAAAAAACAATGTTCATACCCTTTTTCGTTTCTACAGTTTTTGAATTCTAAATTAAATAATGGTTAATAATAATATTAGTAATAAATTAAGTAAAGGTTAGGTCTCCACAGCAAGAGATTTTTTTTCTCTTCTGCGATAAATTATCGTAATTTATATGTTCAGCACCTTCTAAAATAAGGTAATGAAAAATATCGAAATTTTCCATGTAGGAACAATGGCTGGATTACTAAGTTGTCATTATCAAACTTATCACAATTTCTTCCAAAATAAATTGAGGAATTTTCTCCATTAACATTTACAACAAGTAGAATATATTTTATAATTATTTATGTAACTAACACTTCGATTTTCTACTTTTCGAGATGTAATTATTGCGAATACTAAATGTATATTGAATTAAGTTTATTAAGCTGTAGATTAATAATTTATAAATGTTACATATTAAATAGTTCTTCTCAAGCAGCATATAACCGAAATTGAGCCATAAAATAGCACTTGAACATTCCGATCATCTACTCATAACTGAAGGTACGAATCGTTAAGTGTGAACACAGTTGTTTAATTCTATTTTAAGTAGCTCGTTAGGTTAAATACCTTTAGAGAATTCCCGGCACTTCGTTAATTTGAATTGCTCATAATTAATGAGGATGTTGAATATTTATTTTTACTTTCTATCTCGTTATTCGGAGACGAAAGTGTCCTGGTCGTTATCTCAATTCAAAACAGCCTTTTGCGTTTGTTAATTGTTGAAAAAATGTTATTACGTAATACATATTATTAAAAAATATTACGTTTCTATATTAAAATCATAAAAAATTGAAAAATCAAAGCTCAAATTAAACATATTTTAGTTCTGTAGTATATGGACTTCCGGAAGATTTTTCTATAACCAAAGCTGTTTCAGCAGTAGTTTTTTCTGTGAGATATACATAAAAATTTATAAATTCATCGAATTATATAATACAAACATAAAGTATCGATAAATATGGTTTTAGTGATGTGAGTGAAAATCATAATATTTAATTGGTTTAGTAAGGAGAACTCGATTTTAGGACAACAAAAATAAATAAAGTTTTGAACCTGTTCATTATAAGATAAGTCATAATCTAGACAATGAATCGTTAGATTGATAGGAAGTTTTTTTTTTTTTTTATTAACGAAATTTACAACTGTAATTAATAATAAATACAACAAGTAAACATGAACAAGTAATATGACATATACAACATGAGGAGAAACTACCCATTGGTAGCACTCCAATTATATTTCTATATTAGAAGGTCCCGAGGCCATCTTCTTTTCAGACGCCTCGGAGGGTTATCAGGAATAGAAGAGGAAGCAAGGTTGGAAACGAGAGGGTTCGGATGGTTCAGAAGTTTATAATGAAAGGACAGGTATCTGGATTGAGCTAAATCCAAAATATATGGTACATTAAGGTCATTATGGATGATTTTATTTGTGACAAAGTAGGGAGCATTAAGGATTTTACGAACGATTTTGGATTGTAGGGATTGGATACGAGAGGAATTTTATGGTCATAGGAAGTTGTTATCTTAAAAAAAAATTAAATATTTTTTTTAATAAAACGTATTACGAATGCATACGAACCACTTACAAATTATACCATGAAAAATGGTGCTGGATGAGAGACCTAGTCAAACAAGATACGTAAATATCAATTACATTTTGTTACGAACACCTAATTTTACTGATTTTTATTACTATTTTTGACAGGTTTGGATAAAAATTACAAGTTAAAAAAAATTATAAAGAAATTGAATGTAGGAAGTTTAATTTTAATCATTGATATTGTCATTGCGATGTATATGAAGATAAATCTAAGACTGTCTTCAGTTCAGTAATTTTATAAATTAAATATCAGCAAAAGAAAATTATTTCCTGAATATAAACTATATAAAAATAGAAACTCTTATATGAAAAATAAATAGCACTAAAGATTTAGATATAACTCTTTAATTTGAAAAGAAAGTGAGATTTCAATATTCATATTTATAAAATGGTAAGATAACAAAATGAAATGTAATTTCAATACTGCAATTCCTTCTGCACATATATTTTAATATATAAATTTATAAAAGCATATAAAAATTGGTTGTTTGAAGCCCTTGTACATAGATAATGTTTATTGCAATTATTATGTATTAAAATGTACGTTTATGGAAAAGGATGGAATTTGCTTAAAAATTTCAGATTATGTGTCATTATTTCTTATTATAAATTGAATCTTAAGTTTGTTTGTTGGTACTTTAAGGCGCAAAACCTTTGAGTTATCAACGCCTGTAAATTGAATATTAAGTTAACTCTACATAATGAAATTCAATGTTGTTTTATTCGTAAGCTTTAGATAACTAAAGACTTATATTATACTTTATAATCTGTCATAAAGTTTACGCTGTATCCTTCAAGTTTTTGAAATATTTCTTCACGAAGTTAGGAATTAATAAGATATGACAGTCAGTCAGTCATCGATTTCAATTAACTATTTTATTTATTTATTTATTTTTTGGATCCAGATCGAAAAATAGTGTGGACATATGTTCCAATGGACCTTAGGAGCCGAGAAAAAAATTATATATATAAAATCATATTTGTTATATAGTTGTTTTATTTTTTTAATTAACTTGTCTTTGTGTTATTTTTTTAATTTATTGTTTGCGCTTTTTGATTAATATTTAGTTGTTATTTAACTTCTGTTTATTTTATATTTTCTGTATACATACAGTGTGAATGTAGTCTTACCTCACTATAACCATCGTCCATGCGACAGAACGTTGTATTACTCGATATATTTGTTATAACATGTGAAAGTTTTTAAAATGAATATCAACTTACGGAATATTTTTATGAATATCCTTGGAAACATATATTTATATTAATTAATATTTATAATTCCATATTAGTTAATATTTACTAACCCTTATTATGTATTATATTATGTTAGTTAATTTTTATCAACCCTTATTGTTACGTTGGTGGGGCCAGTTAATTTCAATATTGCATTCATACTAATTATAGGCAAATAGGATCGACTAACGTAGCGATGTGACCAATAGCTTTTATGAAGAATCGTAAAAAAACAACAACAAAAAAAACCAGTTGAAATAGATGACCTACTAACTGTAACTGCCCTTTGTATTTAATGCATCGATGACTTCTTAAACCATGTAATTTTAAATCATTTCCTATGACCTTACAGCATTTTATACGTAAGCCATCGAAATACTAGTTCTAAAAATATATATCTAACGTAATTGATTTATGACCTCCATTCCAGCAAGGCGAAGTGACGATAGTTCCAGTGGGAGTCAACTAAATGTCTGCGATTTGTCATCTGGTCGTTCCAGGTTGAGCTCTAATCTACGGTGCCTTACTTTCTCCATATTAGTATCTTTTTGAATCGCTTTTTACTTTCCTTGGGACGAATTCCTACATAAAACGAGGTGAGAGGTGATTTTCTTATTCACTACCTATGAAAAGTCTGATGTTCATAAATTGCATAAAGAAAATCATTTGTGCATGTCTCTAGCAGTCCAATTAATGCGATGAAATAATAATACTTTATAAGTTTCAAGACTATTTACAAAGGGTATGGTAAATTTCAAGTGAAGTATTTTTTTTTACTCAAATGACAAATGTTTATTCCTATTCTATGGTTATTTTAACCAGGATCCAGTCAATAAAATGAGTCAATGGCGTGAGACATATTGATATTATTTTCTAGATGTCTTAATGATTCCAGATGATTAATTATTTATTCCATCCCGTCAGCCGTTCAACGACTTAGGGGTCGGAGGACACTTCCGGAAAACATCCGGTATTAATAAACTAGTAGCTAGTCCTTGCACTAGGTTAGGAGTTCATGTGGCATGCATGCTTGCTCATCAACTTCGTGCAGAAACGGCAACTCCAAGTGCTGAATCCTTTTTAAATTTTCTATTTTTTAAAAACAATTTGAGTTGACGTGAACGTAAGAAGAAAAAAAGAAGAAAAATTGGATGTAAGAGAAACAGAAGGAGTCTGTAATTCTTAAAGAGCAACTTAGGCTCGGTTTTGGTATGTGTTGCCAATGTCGATGTCGTGCAGTGAGGTACCACATTAAAATTTTATCGCTCTGATAGCCAGAGTGAAGATAGTTGATCGACATCGTTTGATAATTATTACATGCATCGTTTATGTTATTAAACTTAGTTGAGCTTACAGACAATTTTCTGTACGTAGTAATTTTTCAATTCACTTCAACATTTCTTTCCATATTGTTATTGAAAAGGTGTTTCTTTATGAATTTCCAAAAAGGTGTTTGGTGTTTTTTAGTGAAAGATATAACATTAGACAAGGACCCAAAAGAAATTCTGAGTAAATGGCAGTGGTTTGAAGAATTTCGTTTTTCGTTATTAAGATAATTTATCTGGGACGCGGCTGGAAGAAAAGCAGTGAGATCTTCTTGGGAGTCCTGCTTCACTTTCCCCATACTAGCGGCAAAGATTGCTTCGGAACTTGAGCGAATGTGAAAATTGTACTTATCTAATAAATATGTTTAGAAGGCTGTACCACTACAACCTACGAAGGGTCTTGGGTTCCGTACTATTTAGGGAAAGTACTGTTTGGGCAACGGTTGTACAAGGAAGTGGTTTGACTGAGATCAAGCTCAACCCTCTCGTTTCTCCCCTTAACTAATTATTTTATTAAGGGTATAGCCAATTGATAAAGGCTGTGTTTGTCACAGGAGGGTCTCCTGATCCAAGGGTCACCCCACAGCTGATTAATCAGAATAAATAATGTGTTTCTGCCATGAGCCGGGATTCGAACCTGGGACCTCGAACATTGGAAGTTCAGTACCCTACAACTGAGTCACCTACACATCTCCCTTATTTTTTAAATGTGTTTAAAACAATTTATTTATTTTTATTCAACAATTTTCTTCATATGTCGCCTATTTATTTGTATTATCATTAGAATTCATTTATAATTTTATTTCTGAATTTCTTATGTTTTTATTTTACCTTATTATTATTATTATTTACTTTTATTATTATGATTTATCATTGCTCTTTTTTTGTTAAATAATTATTTCTTAATTATCGGTATTCATGTTTATTCCTCTTTAGTGTTTTATTGGTTATTATTATTATTGAATAAGCCAAAAGTATTCAGATGCACTTTCTAACCTTCATTTGAGCCTTAATTTCTTTCATCTTCTAGCAGTGCTCTTCTTTCTCTCTTCGGTCCATGATCTTCCGGTTTTTCTCTTCGGCATTTCTTCCGGATAAGTTAGCCTAATGTAAACTGTTGATCCAAAGGTTTTATGTGTGAAATCTCGGATAAAATCCATTCTTATTTCATTAATCCATCATATAATGTCAGTTGCCGCTTTACTCATGAAATTCAACTATTTGTCTGACAAGGCTGTTTGGATCCATTCTTTTGTCATGTCCATAAATATTTAATGTACGTCTCCCAATATCACTGTAAATATCTGCATATTGTTTAATGCTATAAAATCCGTATTGATCGGCTCTGAATTTTAGTCCCAGAGTTGTAAAGGTACTTTATTCAACTTTCTTCTTTATATCTTAATGATTCTAAGATGTTAAAAAAAAAAAAAAATAATTAAAACTTTCCTTTCGATTTCAAGAGATTTAGGGAATTCAAGTAAAGGAATTATGCTATGAAATTTTATGTTAATTAAATTATTGTTTAAATAGCGTATTCAAGTTGTTTTACTATACAGTTAAATTTATAGACAATAATTTACAAAACGGATGTCTGTAGATTGTTAAGGAGTATGTAATACACCTTCCTTATTAGTTTTTGAGATATGAATCTGGTTTTACCGAATTCGTAACGCACTTAGGCTAAAAACATCGAAATGGGTTTGGTTTTATGAAGCCGCCTATAACTTCCGCATAATAAAAGAGAAAACGGGCGCAGAAACTGCCTTTAATGAGATGATCGTGCACGAATTTTAAATAATAGAAAGGATAGCAATTAGCTTCCACTGTTATACCCCATGGCGGCCGGCAGACCATGGAGCAATTGTAGATAAATCACTTTAGGTAAATTGGGTCTCTCTCCTAATTGTATGTTTTTCTCAAATTTAAATGCTATAATTAAAGTAAAAGCTCTACATTGTCTTTTAATTGAATTGAAGAAAATTTACGTCCTACTCTCAATTTCATTTGACTACTATTTTTTTTTTATTATTATTAAATTCGTATTTATTTATAACAAACAATACAAACAACAATGATTAAAGTTATTTAAATAATGAATATTTTTTAAATTATTATTTTTATTTTTTTTTTATCTTTCATGTAGCTGTCTAAACCAAACTGTAATATTTTTTTTTGTGTTACCTTTTATAAGTTTTAATATTTTTCTACGTAAGAGCACATTTACAGGTTAATAGTTAACTGCGATCAACAATTTGTTTTAGATATTTTTATTATTACGTATTGCTAACAATAACAAAAAAGGAGAATTTTAATGCATAAAAAAGTATTTAAAGTATTTCTCATATTGGTTTGTAAAATGAAAAATTATTTAATAATTCCAGATCTGGGCAGTATATCAAGTAATATTTTTTAAAATACTGAATAAAATATTGAAGGTCTCTATGAAGTAAAATATAAAATTGATTGTCCATTTTCCAGTTTTGACCTTTTTTTTTTTCAAATTTATCCATTCATTAATTTTTGCCTATAAGTCAGTATAATAAATAATTAATTTAGTTTTGATTATTATTTATTAGGAAAACCTCTGTTTCCCCTTCAGCATCTAAAATAATGCAAATCAATATAACAAATTATTTTTTTTATTAAATAATACAACATTCTGTCACTTGGACAATGTTTATAAGTAGTACGTATATTATTAATGTAAATAATGTATATTGCTTAGATAAAACAATATTTTTTTCATTTTTTTAAAATTAAATAGTACTTATTTACAATAGGATCTATATTATATTGATTGTATTATAGTGTTGAAGAGAGGGACGGTAGTTCCTCGAAATTTTCAATAATAAATAATAAATTAAAATAAATGTTAAATAATAAAATTAATGTTTTAAGTTATAATTATTATACTGACCTATAGACAATAAAATTAATAAAAAGATAAATTTAAATTATATTATCTGTAACTTTATTTTCTTTGAAATATACAAAATCATAAAAAATGTATTTTATTTTGTATTTCAAATGCCTAAATTAATTACTAAGTTCAATATGTTCCGTTTTAAGTACGTTAAGGAACATTGTTTGCACTAGAATTCTCACTTGTTAAAATCAAGCTTAGAAACAACAAGTTAATGTAAACTATTAAAAAAAAAAAATAGTTTTTATTATAAATTGATCAAAAATAATATTAATTTAAATAAATAATTTATTTCCAATTATTTTTTTAAAAATTATATCTACTTCTAATGAAGTGAAAAGGAAGCTATTTTTTAAGAATTAGTTGTGAATTCAGGCCATGAGATGTAAGAATTTTGTATTTTTATTTTGTTATTTGTAATTAAAATACAAAATACTTTTCTGAAAAAAAAACTTTATTATTAAAAGACTGTATTTAAAGAAAAATAAATACTTTGTAATTTAAATACTGTATTTTAAAACGATAATTGAAATACCTTTTTGTCCAGGTGTAAATAATACACTAAAATTGTATAAAATATAAAATTTCTTTAGGACAAATATATATGATATACTTACCTGCTCTGCACATTAAGTCAGTGCTTCATAATTTTTTGAAGATTAATTAATGTGATTAAACGATTATAATAAAGTAAAAGAAGAGCAAATGAGCACCTAGCCTATGATTAAATTTGTTGAATGTAAATTATCATTTTTTAATTTAGTTTGGGTTCCTGAAAAAGATAAAAAAATAAAGTAATGATGAAAATTGAGTGAAAATAGTGTTGAAAAGATATCATTATGAATATTTTCAATGAGATACTATTATATTTCCAATTTATTACTTATTTAATATTTTAGGTAACTGCATATGATCTTTTTCAATTTAAAGAATTTCAAACAAAAGTTAATATCCCATAAAATTAAACCAAACTTATTCTAATTGTGGATTGATGGTTGGCTGTAGGGAATAATGAAGAGTAGGATCGTCGGGGTGATCAGTCAAAATAAAAACGGCAGAAATAAATAATAATATTTAATTCGACATTTGCCGACCTTTCGACCCGAAGTTCAGCCCTTCATCAAGGCTGATCGAAACAATCGCTTGAAGAGAATGTATATAATGTGTATAATGTCATTCTCTTCATGCGATTGCTTCGATCAGCCCTAATGAAGGCCTGAACTTATGGTCGAAACGTCGGTTAATGTTAAAATAAATATTACTATTTATTTTTGCCATTTTATATTGAGTAATCTACCCAACCATCCTTCTCTTCAAACTTATTCTAAATTATCTCATATCCCATTTGTTTTAAACTTAGCTGAAGTTGAACAGAATCTTGCCCACCATCTCAATCCATCACCAAAATCCTTATGTAGTATCAATGATACTTCAAGTCCTCCAAAAGAAGAACTAGTATATTCTGTATTCATGCTTTGCCCTCAGTCGAGGAGTTGAGGACAATCTTGGTTAGGATTTTCTCAGATTTGGGATTTCTAATAATTCATGAAGTATTTCTCTCAAGTATGGATGTAATTATTACATTTTAATTATTAATTTTGCTTTAAAGTAACAACTATCTTTCTTTTAAAAATAAAAACGTATTTATTCAACATTAACTACATGAAATATTGCCGTTTGTTAACTGGGTAGTTCATTTACCTATTTCAGAAAACATTGTAATGCAGTGAAGCCGTTCCAGCTATTGAAGCTGTATCCTATCTGTAGATAGATAGATAGAACAATAATAAGGAAAAATGTGAGTAACGAGAGTAATTTTTCGGGCTTGCGTTTCCGCTTCTGTAAATATCTAACACACAGATCCTGCTAAAATAAGTTTTATTTTATTGTTCATAAAATTTTATTTTTATTTATTTATTTATATGATATTTACAACTGTATAAAAAAAATACATGTGGTAAATTCGCACATGGATATAATGACATGGAACACATGTTGAGAAACTACCCATTGGTAGCACTCTAATAATATGTCTATATTAGAAGATCACGTGGTCATCTTCTTTTCAGACGCCTCGGAGGGTTATTAGGAATTGAATAGGAAGCAAGGTTAGAGACAAGAGGGTTGGGATGGTTATGAAGTTTATTATGGAAGGCCAGATATCTGTTTTGGGCCAAATCTGATACATGAGAAACATTAAGGTCATTATGGATAATTTTATTTGTGACAAAGTAAGGAGCATTGAGGATTTTACTAAGGATTTTGGATTGTAAGGATTGGATGCGAGAGGAATCGGAAGGTTTGGTGAAGCCCCATAGCTCAACTCCGTAAGTACAAATAGGCCTTATTATAGTCATGTAAATGAGTCTTTTATAATTGATTGGAAGGTTAGAGCGTTTGTCTAGTAAGTGTTGTAGTAGTCGGAAACGTTGAGCTGTTTCTTGTCGTTTCAGTCTGGTATGAGGATTCCAAGTTAGACGTTAGTCCAGATGGAGTCCTAGGTTCATAAAATAAAATTTTAAAACGAATTTAAATTGAAACTAAAATCCATATATTTTTTTTCTTTATTTTTATTTATCATTGTAGTTTTTTTATTGATAAGCTTCATAATTATCAAAGTATTATTTTATACATATATTATAAATTTATTTTCACATCAATATAATATATTTTATAGTTCTATTAAGTGCAAATAAGTATATAAACAATGGATTCGATTTTTGTAACCCACATAAGCTCCAACAAAAGTGAGTTAGTGAGGAATATTTTCTGGCTCTATCGGTCCGGAGGAAGATGGATATGCGGTTTTTAAAGACTAGAATACTCAAGTTTCACGGATCTACTTTTCGCCTCCATGAATATTTCATGTTGCTGAAACACTTGCTTGGAAAGGACAGTAAAACAGAGAACAAGATGGTTTTTAGAGATAATGCCTAAACCACGAATATTACAGCATAGCAGTTGTGCTCAAGTAGATACGTAATCTGAAGAATGTTGGGTCAATGTTGAAGTCCATCTAGTTTGAGGCAAGAGCTGTTATTGCTTTGATAGACTTAATAATATAATATTTAAAATAATTACAATAAAAAGGAATAATTAAATGACTTTATTACCATAATATTTACCTAAAATGAACAAAATGGGATATTTTTTAGTAGTTTACTTTAAGTATTCCTATTTGCGAATTTGTTCCTGTTTTTTGGTTGCACTATTTTATTTCGTATTTTTAAGTAGCACCTGTTATGTAATTAATTATCATTAGATTTCATCGATAATGTTTATCGAATTATTATTTAATTGCTAAAAAATGTGTTAATGAAGAAAACTTCGGGGATTAGGAGGGCATCACAAGATTGAATGAAAATGCAGCACAATTTTAAAGAATTTCAGTTGTGTACAAACTTATAAAAATAATAAACTCTATAATACTTTAAATATAATACATAGTTAACATAAGAGGGAATTTAGCTGGAGGAAATATTATGAACCTACTCAACATTACTAGTAGAATTAATCTTAGTAATGTTTGAGTTTGCGGCAGAGTGAAGGTGGCTTGCTATAAGATCTTTAGGTTCTTCCTTGTATTTTAATTAGCAACATATATATGATAGGATGCGAATGCACCTGCAGTAGAAATAGAAAAACACAAAATTATTTCTCTTTTTCCACTGATTTTATCACTAATTTTCTAGTACTCTAGAAACTCTTTTAGAAAACTACCAGCACTGTCCTCTTACATAACTATTAACGTTGTTCCTAGACGTTCATTAATGATTATGCAGAAAGTTTTTTTTTTTTTTACTTTCACCTACGTATGTATGAAAATATAGTATTGAGATACGAAGTGGTACAATTTCGCTTCCTACCTTTGTAATTTTGAAAAGATCGAAAAAAAAGAGTGCCTTCATATCGAATAGTGTTGCCCAAATACGAGACCGAGAGAAGTCTTGGTCTTGCAAACTCAGTCTTGGTCATGGTCTTGGTCTTGCGCAAGAGTCTTGCAGTTATTAGCTTATTACTATAAAAATATTACTGTAATTTTTAGATAGGAGAAACCTAACTAAGCCCGAATGAAAAATTAGAAGAGTTAAATACAAAAGTATATTGGTTATACCAATTATTAACATATAGTAACTAAGATTGTCAATTATTAGTAACTATTTTGCCTTAATTTTTATTTTAAAAAATCGATTTTTTTGCCAGTCTTGGTCTTGCAACAGTTAGGCGGCCTTGGTCTTGGTCTTGCAAACTGCAAGAACAAGACCGATTTTGGATAACACTAATATCGAAGATGGAGATTTTCAGAAATCGAAGAAAAATACAATTTTTTTTTTATTATTTCAATTCAAACTGTTTTTGAAGATTTTATTTAAACATGTTAAAGTTGAATCATGATAAACTTATTGGCTATTTTACAAAAACTGGATTCTTTTCTACTTTTAAAAAATGCCAGATGTCCGTCTTTGATTGGTTGGTTGGTTATTTTGATGTTATAGGCTCAAAACATCTATGTCACCAGCGCCTTAACCATAAAATATTTAGCTGGCAGCTTTAACGGCTTAGGATACATAAAGTCCGTCTTTGAATTAAGGTCACTCATACATTGATCTAAATTAAATGTATAATTCCAGGACCATGAGTAGATGTGTTGTGGTTGTACCTCCACGTAAGAGAGATCGGTCAGTAGGCAGTAGCATTGGACTTCCTATTGGATTCTTCGTCTGCGGTAGGGAAGTAATTGCATGGGGTCGAGATTAATTACTGGAAGAGAAACGTGAGGTTAGGCCAGCATCTTTCCACTAGTGATAACTATCTATGAGAGCATGTTTGTAGGAGATTTCCGTTCAGCTGTCGAATCTGATCTATTTAATTGAAAACCAAAGGATAGGCTTCAAATTTAAATTGATTTTGATTATTAATTATAGGAATGCAATCATATTGTTTCTTGTTTGTTTATAAGATTTTATTAATTTAATTATGACCTTAATATTATTCGTTTGATTCATTGGATATATGACGCTTCTTTCGAAATAGCGGTTATAATATTTTCATTGTTTCTTGTAGAGGAGACTGGATACGGTTGTTCCAGAAATTTTTCAAAAATGAAAATTTTCATTGATTCGCCCTCAATTTTTACAAGGACGGTTGTGAAAGTATTTAGAATCGGCAGTGACAGGTTCAAAAATATATCAAAATAGTGTAAAATCACTTTTATTTTATTAAACACCATTTTAGAACAATTTAATCGGTAATAACTAATAAGGCATAACCATTTATGTAATACTTAACTTCCAGTCTTCCTCCAGCGTGTTCTAGGTATTTAAAAGCAAAACAAAAAAAATTGCTCGTATCGCACTTATCTTGAAAACGTATCACAACCGTACCCAATGTACTTAACAAAAAAAAAAAAAAAGTGGCCTTGACAATATAAAATTATCAATGTACAATGTAATCACTGATAATTAACAACTAATTTTTAATTTATATTAAGCATTCATTATTCTATCTGTACGTACAACAATTCTTCAAAGAAATAGATAAATATAGTTACTTTTGTCTGCCAAAAAGTAATGAAGGCTTCTACTAGGGTTAATGTCGAGCGATGCGTAAGCAATACTGTTAAATACATTCAGACAGGCACAACATCCATTTCTACACTATAAATATATCGGCTATTCCTTATAGTTTCTCTAATATGACGACTGTCAAAACTTTACCCTGAAGAAATTAGGATTCAACCATGATGAATGAAGTAATTTTTATTTGTTTTAAAATAATATAAATCAATAGTCCGTTGCACAGACCCCATTTTAGCAAATTATTAACATCCGGCTGAAACTTCGTATATATCTTCATCCCATCACCCGTAACCTACAAATATTTTATTTACGAAAATTCTCGGAATTGGGGCGTTTTCAATCTGGAGGTCGGCAAACTTTGTCTATTAAATTAAGCACTTAAAACTCGTAAATACCCATTTGCTGAATGATAATATTCAATAATATTGGATGATAATATATCTTCCACTCAAAGTTTGGAAAACACAAAGTAGAAAGCTAATAGGTATTTACGAGTTTTTAGTAATTAATTAAAAAGTCAAAGTTTGCCGACTTCCAGATTGAAAACGCCCCAATTCCTAGAATTTTCGTAAATATATTTGTAGGCTCCGATGAGATGAAGTTATTTACGAAGTTTCAGCAGGATGTTAATAATTAAAATGGGATCTGTAACACGGACTACAATACAATATAATTCATAAAAAATAAGTATAATTGCTTTTGTTTAAATATATTCATAGAATATTGATTCATAACATATTTTTTCATGATACAGGTCAGGCTAAGCCTCCATATCTTCAACATGCCGAAATACGTTCTGTTCCATGCCATTATTTTCTTCAATTCTCCTTCTTCTTCATCCATTTGTTCATTTATTATAGAACCAAAACCAGTTACAGTTCTTTTAATTTATAAAAATGTAGCCCCAAAACTTTATTTTTGTAACAATTTTTATTTTTAATATTTTGTACTTGTTATGGAACGGAACACTTCTAATAGCTGTCGATTTTTAGTTTTTGTCGTTTTTAAATTATTTAGAAATAAACATTTACTACCATCATGAGTCGTCTGATAACATAACGAATATTACCAATATTTTCGTTCTATGGAATGAGGATTTAAGAGAAAATTTTAGAAAACTAGTCGAAATTTAGTATCATTACTAAGTTTTCTAAATTTAAACATTTAAAAACCATTAAGTATTTCTACATTTTTTCAGGGGATAATAAGGCTTGCCCTAAATAGTACACAAGTCTATCTCAGGCAAACAGGAAGTAGTGGGAGACATCTGGCAGCCGGAATTGGGAGCTAGGAAATTGAAAATGATAATACTGTCATTACCGAAACTGGTTCCACAAACTAGCTATCTGGAATTCGTTTCTAGATTTAACTGTGATCGGTTTATTTTGTTAGGTCCTCTTGTTAGTTTAGTATTTCAATTTTCACTTCTTATAAAACTGACAGATTACTCAACATGGCAAGTCCCAGGTGAATCGAGAAAAAAAATAGCATTCTACGATCATCTACTCTATGATATTCTATCGACACTAGATCGTATCCCTATTCAATAAATAAAGTTGGTTCAGGACAGAAATAGCTAATAATAAAATTTCCTAGACGAGATTTATAAGAGCAAACATCTCGTCTCTAATATTGAACTAGACATATGCTCCTAAGAACTGTGGCTTCATGAAAAATTCATTTTAAATGTATCCATCTCTGAACTGGATTGCTATTACCATATTTGTAATTAGTAATATTTTAATCATACAGGTAAGAAATATTTTTTTTTCTCTCTTTTAGTATGTATCCGCACCTGTCATGATATCGACAATCAGCAGATATATAGTGATAAATAGAGACCGGATTTCCGGATTGCACATTTTATTCGCTTGGGAGAAAAACTCCGGACCCGAATATCTATCCGTTTCAGGACCTGTAGAATAACATATTTAAATTTTATATTGCAAAAATTGCTCGTTTTGCAGGTTTTTTTTTTTGGCTTAAATTGCACGATTTTGATTTATGGTGCATTAAATTGCACATTTTTGCACTTTTGCACTAAATTCGACGATTTATAAATACAAATGTATAAGTGAGTGTGTTAATATTTATTTTACTATATTTTTCAAATTAAAATTTATTATTTAAAATAGAAAAATATGAGGAAGGCTAATAATTCTTTGTGAATCAAAAATGGAAATTAACATTGCAAAAGGAAATAATAAACACAAATGAAATCTATTCTTGGAATAGAACTTGCGTAAATTATTCGATAATAAAAAGCTGCTTTCCTAGAATTAGATGCTTTGTTAGTAAGAAATTTATAGTTATTGTTTTGACTTGAATCCTCACTTACCGTTCAGCCCTTCAGTATCACTTCTGGCTTTGAATTGATTTGTAAAAATTTCATTCTTATAAAAAAAAAAATTATATTGCTGGAAGTAAAATCTAGTCTCCCGTCAAAAATTATAGTTTGGATATAAAATACCCCGATTTGAAATGTGAGGACAAAGAATTTGATAAGAAAGCTCTCTCTATACACCTTATGAATCAGTCAGGTGATAGGAAATCACTTATAGACGCTCATTGAGTAAACGAGTAAGAAGATTTAAATGTTTTTTAGAAAGAACGTAACCCGCAAAAATATATTTTTTAGTGGTATGGAGAAACAGTTTCAACACTAATTTTGGAAAATCTCAAACCGTACAGTTTATTTCAAAATTCTTTAAATTTAAACAAAAACGTTTGAGAATGATATTGGAAACTTCAACTCTATTTAAAAATAAAATTTTCATTATTATTTTTAATAAAAGTTATATATCTAAATTGGTCTGATCAACGTAATATATACATAGGCACCTATAATTCCTGCTTTCATTTATTAAACCATCAATGCTCTGCATTATTTGATAATAATCATTATTATAATAGTTAATTATAAACTGGAATTTCATTTTCATCGTTACATTTCAATTTTTTTTTTTATCTCTCCTTTAAATCAAGATCAGATAATATGTCGATGTATTATTGTTATAAATTAAACAATATTGATGATTTTACACGTTTTAAGGTGTTAATTACGCAATTTTACGTATTTTGGATTTATATTGCACGATTATGCACAGTTTGCCTCGCGCGGGCTCATTACCGCGTATGGGGAGCGTCCCACGGGTGGCGGATGTGGGGATGGTCGGTGGAAATTCCTTGGAAGTTCCTCCCGGCTAAGTCCGATGGACTCGCTGACCAACAATGAGAGGGGCCCTCCAGACTTGTTGGAGGGAGGGGACCTCCAGACTTGCTGGAGGGAGGGGACCTCCAGACTTGCTGGAGGTAGGGGCCCACCAGACTTGCTGGAGGGTGTGACGTAGGATTGAACGCCCTACTCACATATCTTTAGTTCACCAAACACCACAAAAAGTCATGGATCTCCCTAAGGTAAAACGCTCATTATCCGGAGGTAAACTAGTCCCCCGTTCGGGTCTCCGGGTGGGGACTGCTTTAGGGGATTCATGCCGCAAGGTGAAATATAGGGATTTAAATATTGGTACGTGGAACGTAAGGAGTTTAAACACAGCAGGGGGGCTAAAATCGGTCGCGAATGAGGTAAATGGGTACAATTTGGATGTCGTGGCTCTGCAAGAGGTTCGCTGGCCAGGGGAGGGCTCGATGAGGGAAGGGAAGTACACTATTTGGTACGGAGGAAGCGGGAATCATTGTTTAGGTACCGGGTTTCTAATTAGGAGTATATTACTATCCGCTTTGAGGGAAGTACAATTCTTTAGTGATAGAATTTCGGTAGCTACATTTCAGGGACGTTGGTTTAAAATCGCATTAATAAACATACATTGTCCGACCGAAGACAGTAACGATGAAGTCAAAAGTGAATTTTACGATAAACTCGAATGGGTTTATGATAAGCTACCGCGAAACTACATGAAAATAATTGTAGGTGACGCCAACGCAAAGGTAGGAAGGGAAGAAGTTTATATTCCGACGATTGGTAAAGAAAGTTTGCACGAATATAGTAATGATAATGGGATCCGTCTGATAAACTTTGCCATCTCGCAAAACCTGATAATTAAAAGTACGACGTTTAAACATAAGGATATTCATAAATATACTTGGACATCACCGGATTCGCAAACACGAAATCAAATCGATCATGTCTTGATACAACATAGCTGGCAAAGCAGTATAATTAATGTACGGTCTCATCGCGGAGCAGAATGTGGGTCGGATCATGAATTAGTAATCGCGAAACTTCGACAAAAACTTAATATAAAAAAGAGAAAAGAAAACCGTTTCGATTTTGAGAATTTTAATTTGGAAAAATTAAAAAATCCATCAATTAGAAACCAATTCGAGGTAGATGTTAAGAATAGGTTTGAAGCTTTAGAGCTTCCTGAAGAGGACCACGAGGATATTGACAAGTTATGGGTAGAGATCAGGGATAATATTAAAGCGGTCGGTAACTCGTGTCTAGGAAAAAAGGAAAATAAGAATAACAACCCCTGGTTTGATGAAGATTGCTTAAACATGTGTGAAAAAAGAAAAGCTGCTAAATTAAAAGCTCTAAATAATCCTAGCGAAGACAATCTGGAATACTTCCGTATCTCAAAGAACGAAACGACAAAATTGCTCAAAAATAAAAAAAGGGAGTATCTTAAAAATAAAATAATTGAAATAGAAACTAATAGAATCGAAAATAACGTAAGAGACATGTACAAAGGTATAAACAGATCACGTAAATATGTAGGGCCCGTAACGTCTGGAATTAGGGATGATAATAATAATATTCTGACCGATCCGGTTGACATATTGAATAAGTTTAAGGACCACTTTGACAATATTTTAAATACGGGAAATTATGATCTGTGTCCTCCTTATGAGTACCAGAGTGCTGAACCGTTAATAGAAGGACCAAGTAAAGAGGAAGTTGAAGTAGCTATCGGAAAATTAAAATCATATAAAGCAGCGGGAATCGATAATATTCCTACTGAACTAATTAAGGCATGCGGGGAAGCTGGAGTTTCTAAAATACATCGGTTGGTTAAAAAGATCTGGGTGAACGAGAAATTACCTGAAGAATGGAAAGAATCTATTCTTATTCCGATTCACAAAAAGGGTCCGAGGACGGATTGTAATAACTATCGAGGAATTTCACTCCTTCCGGTATGTTATAAAATATTCACTTTAATCTTAACCAGTCGAATCACGGAATACGCTGAGGAAATTATCGGAGACTACCAATGCGGATTTAGACGGAATCGTTCGACTATTGATCAAATATTTTCTTTACGGCAAATATTAGAGAAAAAATTGGAGTATAACGGTATTGTTCACCAGCTGTATATAGATTTTAAAAAGGCTTACGATTCTATTGACCGCCAGAAACTGTATAATATTCTAATCGAGCAGGGGATTCCAAAAAAAACTAGTAAATCTAGTCAGGATGTGCTTGACGGAGACACTCAATAAAGTTAGAATCGGTAATAATTTGTCCGAAAAATTTGAGGTTCGTTCGGGCTTAAAACAGGGTGATTCTCTTTCGCCTGTCTTGTTCAATTTGGCATTAGAACATGCCATTAGGGAGGTAATGCGAACCGAGAAAGGGTTGGATCTGGGCGGGACAACATCCGTGCTGAGCTATGCTGATGATCTGGTACTGTTAAGCGAAGACGTTAAACCAAAACTAAATACGACAACGTTAATGAAAGCCGGTAAAGAACTAGGACTCGAAATAAACGTGGATAAAACAAAATATATGGTTAGCTGCAAAAATGGCGATACTAGTGGTGATATCGATATAGATGGTAATATGTTTGAACAGGTAGATAAATTTAGGTATCTAGGTTCTACGATAACTAGAAAAAACGAAATTGAAGAAGAGATTAAAGTTAGACTGAAGGCGGGGAATGCTTGTCATTTTTCTGTGACAAAACTACTCAGTTCGCGCCTCTTGTCCCGAAACTTAAAAATTAGAATCTATAAAACAATTATCTTGCCTACAGTTCTTTATGGATGCGAAACTTGGCCGCTTACATTAAGGGATGAGCAGCGTCTTAAGGTTTTTGAAAATAAAGTATTGCGTAGAATATTCGGACCGAAGAAGGATGAGTTAACCGGAGAGTTCAGACGGTTACACAACGCCGAATTGCGTGAGCTGTATCCGGGTAATATAATTGAGGTAATTTCATTGCGGCGAATCAAATGGGCTTGTAAAGTTGTTGGGCTTAGTAACGAGAGAATTCCTAAAAGGTTAATATTTGCTGTGCCGAATGGTAAGCGTCCGAGGGGTAGACCGAAGCGAAGGTGGGAAGATTGTATTAAAGCCGATCTGAAGGGACTGGGTTTGGACGGCGAACGGTGGAGGGAGGTGTGTAACAAGCGATTGGTGGTGTCGGCATCGAACCTTCGGGTTCGCTAAGCCTTATTATTATTATTATTATTATTATTATGCACAGTTTGAGTTTTTTAATGCACGTTTTCAGGATTTTTACTGCACGAAAATCCGGTCTCTAGTGATAAAATAAGGATTAACATTATAGCCATGAGTAAGGATAGTACCCAGCAGTACCTGTTCCTAGCCATTATTTACTTTGTTTGATTTAGGTTAGGAGATCTCTCATCCAGCTCCTTTTTAGTGTCTTCTTGAAGGGCATGTCAGCCGTGGCCAATTCGTTTGTGTGTCCGTATGGTTTGAGATGAAAACGAGACTAGAGAGTACGTATGAGTTGGTCTATTGTTGATTATCGTTAGTCAAATTGTTGTTAATAGTTGTTAAAAGTTTTGTTGTTGATGTACTAGGCAGCTTCTGTTATAAATCGTAAAATTTTGGATTGAAATGACTGCAGTTTTTTAAGTGAGTCTTTTTTGGAGAACCGTAAATGTGAGAGCCTTATTTCCAGATGGGTTTGAGTAGGTAAGTGTATGTATTTAATTTTTGTCGAACTTTCAATTTCGATTTAGAAAAAAGTGAGTGCAAAATTTTCAGTCACTTGTTTAAAGTCTGTCGTTTCATTTTGACTTTTGGGCCACAGGTCATCCTTTTGTCGAATATTAGTCCAATGTAACGTACTGTGTTCGTCTGAGGAATTTGGTTCTCTCCTATATAAACTGGTGGGCACGTTTCTCGTCGATGTAAAAATTTTATATGTTGTGACATGTCATGATTTAATCTTATTTTCCAAAGTGAGTATCAATTTCATGAAGTCAGTAAGTGATTTTGTAAATTCATTGAGCCTAGTCTGGGGTTATGGCGTTTTGTTAAAATTGTTATATCATCAGCGTAGGTGGCGGTTCTAATTTACCAGACGTTCTATTAATTGATATTACAGTTTGACCAATTATCATACTTTTATAAAGGAAAGTGAAAACAATTGAAACTTTATTACACAACTTCATTAGTAAACTTTAATTATTCGAGATAATGAATTATAATTAATTAAGTAGTCGTCTGAATCACATTCGGCTTCACTGGTCGAAAAGTTAATCATGAATGATTCAGCTAAATGACCACATCCGTCGCGAAGAGATTGGCTGGTTCGCCCAAAGAGCAGACTGTACACTTTCAGCGTGACTCAGGTACAACGTTCAAGTATTGGCCGAACATTGAACTCATTGTTAACTGGGTAGGTACCTTTCCCTCAGAGCTCTTTCTGCTCACAATCACTAAGCGCTGATGCACGGGACCATGGCGGAAGAAACCCGGAAGAACATTTAATGCATACGGAAATATTAACAAATATTTAGATTATCTACCATTAAAACAGAACTATTTATAGGATTAAAATTTAAGGTACTTTACAAGAAAACAATTTAAAATTAACAAAACTTTAAACAATCCAGAGAGTAGTAAATTAACAATGTGTATTATTTGTTCCAAATTTACAGTGATGTATTGACGAACTTCTACCAGCAATAGCGGATTCCGAACGAAACCCGGAAGAACATTTAATACATATGGAAGTATTAAAAAATATTCAGAATATCTACCATTAAAACAGAATTAGTTATAGCATTAAAATTTAAGATATTTTCAAAGGAAACCTTCTAAAACTATCAAAACTTTAAACGATTTAGAGGGTAGTAAATTAACCATTTGTATTATTTGTTCTTAATTTACAGTTTGTAGCAGTAGCGGATCCAGGATTTAACTTTGGGGGGCTTTAGCTCCCCCATTTTTTTTATATTATAACGTCAGTTACTTGGTATGCAAAATAAAAAAAAACTTACTACCTATATGAAATGGTATTTAAGTGATTCTTGTGGGAGGGGTGGCCGAATGGGCTAACGTGTGTGTGCACAGCACTGCCGTTGTCCGGCAACCTGATACATGAGATTACTAGATAAAAATAGTCACGACTTCGCGTCCCGGTGCCGGGGATATCTTTTAAATTCCCGCCCTCACCCCTGGCCCGAGAAAACCCCGTATAGTCTTAAAGGCGAGGACACAGAAAAAAAAATGTTTCTTTATATACAATTAAAAATGTAATTACACGCACAATAATACTTTTAGAGGTAATTAGTTAATATTTATTTCAGTTCTAAAGCCCCTCCCTCATCCCCATATATCCGCCAATGTCTACCAGGGTACCCTTGTCTCCTTAGTAAACAATATAATAGTAAAAACATTATAAACAAATATGTTATGTTAATTTAATATAAATCAGATGTAAATTTGCCCCCTCCCCCTCCAAAAAAATAAAAAAATAAAATTGCATCATTTAAAACTTTTAGCACGAAATAATTTGTCACGTGAAACATAAAAAAAGTATTGGGTCATTCCATTCCAAATCATCCAGAAAACGTTCAATTTGTCCATTCAATCCATCCCCTTCAGATCTTAATGAAATTTTGTAAACATTAATTAAATATACATGTAAGTAAAAATACCAAAATATAGCCAATTCTAAAGATTAGTTTCAGAATTATGGGCTTTAAACTTTTGAAATATTTGAAGTTGGGAAGACATTTAGGACTCAAAACCAACATTTTCCTGCTTGGTTTTCATTTGTAAAACCAATATTCATTGACCAAGAGCTTTCAAAATGTATTGATTCGTCATAAATTTAATACAGAATATTATTTTCTTCATGTATAAAAAAATCTTAAACATAAATTTTCAAAATAGTTATAAAAATACATAAAACTACATCTAGCTACAATCACTCTCCACATACCCCAGTATATTAGTGAAAACAGCATAAAATTATATACCAAATCCAAAAATAATATTAGAGGGATCCTGAGTTTTTTACATTCAAACACAATACAGTAAATTTTAATTTACCAGTTAAGTTTTAATTACAAGTGAAGTTTGCTTAAATCTCTCTCCAATATCCTATTATAATCACATATCACTGGAAGTAACATGAGATTTTCTATCAGATCATGAAATAATATTTGTGGAATTTTGAGTTATAATGAGATTTATTATAATGTAAATCAAATAAGTTTTGGGGTTATGCGGAAATGATGTGCTAATCGATATCGAAAAATACCTGTAGCAAAAATCTCTCTACGAATACCCAAATACAACCATATATTATAACGACCATATATAAAAATTATTTTATTTATGCAGAAATTATTTTATTTATTAATATTATAATAAATCTCATTAATCTCAACAGGCCACTCAATGTTATTTTATCATTTGGAAGAGTATTGCATGTTGTTTGAAGTAATATATAGTTATATTCGGAGAGAGGAATTTATTTAAGTAAAAATTGCTATCCTCATATAACTGATAAATTAAATCTTAATGTATTAGGTTTAAATTGTTATACAACTCTTCAAACTCAAAATCCCACTAATATATTTTTTTTTTCATTGCATAGAGAATTTTATCACGTTTTCACTAATACGTGGTTGTTTGTTTCGATGTCCAGTTCATCAGCGCTCGATCAACTAAATAACACTACTTTTATACTATTCAGGTGATTGGTACAAAAAATAAATAAAAAAGGGATAAAAATAAAAAAAAGGAATAAAAATAATGGAATAAAATAAATAATGATAATAATAGACACTTATTGATAATAAGATAGAATACATAACGAAATACACTAAAAAAAAAAATAGAAATAAAGCAGAAAATTATTAAATAAATGAACTTTTAAAATAATAAAATAACAAATAAATCTGCAAAGGATCATTTGTTATAAACTTGTCATATATGTTTTCATAACTTAGGTGATGATTTCTTCTTGATTTCCGGGTAATGTTGATATATTCTGGAGTATTCCGAGATCTTTTAAGCTTGGTGTGTAAAAGATGCGGGCACTCTTCCAAGACATGTTTTATAGTTAATGACTTGTCACACTTTTGACATCTATATGGTTATAATATATGGTTGTATTGGGGTATTCGTAGAGTGATCGATTAGCTCAACGCAAAAATTTATTTGATTTACATTATAAAAAATCTCTTATAACTCAAAACTCCACAAATATTATTTCATGATCTGATAGAACAATTGTATGCTCTTTTCAGTGATACTTGATTATACTAGGATATTTGTAGAGAGATTTAAGAGAATTTCACTTGTATTTGTAACTGGTAAATTAAAATTTAGTGTATTTTGTTTAAAGTGTAATAAAACTCTTCAAATTCAAGATCCCCTTATATTATTTTTGCATTTGGTAGTGAATTTTATGCTGTTTTCACTAATATACGGTTGTATTAGGGTTTTTGGAGAGAAATTTTAGATAGAGGTAGTTTTATATATTTTTATTATATATTTTATATACATATTGCATTATATGTTTTGAAAACTTATGTTTATGATTTTTTTTTATATAGAAAGAAAAATTATAATGCTAAAACTTATGATATCAACAGATTCTGAATTAAATTTATGACCACTGAATAAATTTTGAAAGCTCTTCGTCAATGAATATTGGTTTTACAGATGAAAACCAAACAGGTATATGCTAGTATTGAAACCGAAATGTCTTTCCAGCTTCAAATATTTCAAAAGCTTAAAAGCCTTCAATTATTCTGTAACTAATCGTTAGAATGGGCTAAAATTTGGTATTTTTACTTACATGTATATTTACTTAATATTTAAAAATTTTCATTAAGGTCTGAGGGGGGGCAAGGAGTGGGTTACGGACCCTGGACGATTTGCCAGGGAATGATCCTATTACTAATTTTCAAAGTTACTGGTCTGTATTTAATATTATAATTACTTCTTTCAGAAGCATGCAGGAATGAAAAATTCATAGAATGCATATAGTTATAAATTACTTTGAACTGTAATAGTTAAATTGAATCCGCTTAGTTTTTCTTACAAAGAAGTCGGTGTTTTTTTTTCCTTTGATAGGCTAGAAGGAGGTTTCAAGTTCATCAAACAGGGGAAACTAGAAAAGTACTACCACCTAATTGGTAGAATTCCTACTAAATTCGTATGCAATTTATTTTATAGTTTACACTATGTTTAAACGTCAATCTCAGCATAATATTATTTGTAATAATTTTGGCATACCTCAATATTTTTTAATAACAGTAGATGGAGTTTGTTTAAATTAATCCAGGCTCTCTCTTGTCCATATAATCGTGTAAATAACTCATATTACCTACTAATTTGTGAAATCCACAAGAGAGGACAACGGGCATAAAAAAAAAAAATTAAATATCTAAGAAAAAGTATTTTATTTATTATTAATGTATTAACAATATACAGTGAAATTAATGTAACAAAAATAACGTACTAATTCAGAAGGTAATGAAATTTATATTTATTATACATTAAAAAAATAAAAAAAACTTCATTATAAAATAATTACATAATTAATGTAACGAATAATACCTCACTAAGGGACAGAAAATTATGTTATTTTATAATTGGAAAAATCCAACTGCATAGCCTTTTATTTATAAAATTCAAGCAAAAAACGAAATGACCCGTCAGCTGTTCGCCAATTCAGGTGTCATAAGAGCAGAAAAAAAAAAAAGATCACATCACCCGATGAAATCCAATTGCTTATTCTCAGTATGCTTTCCTGAATACGATTGGATGGCATAGAGTTCTATGATCTTTGGTTTGTTTTGTTGTCCTGATGATGCATTGGCTAGTCCTTGACGGATTATTTTATTCTTTATCTGCATTTTTGAGGTTCGATGTCGTATGGTTGTATTTTTCCAATTGCAACCTAACATAAATTTTATATAGTTGTTTTTCTTTTCAGCACTTCTTACATGACAGAATAGCTGCAATTTATTTCTTGTAAGTCATAAGAAATTAAACATGCATACACGCGGTATAAATAATATCACATATACATCTCCACCTATAATGGCACATACATAATATACAATCATTACATATACAAACAATTATGTACACATGTAGCTTGGGTAATAATACTGAATACTTGATTGCCTTTAGAGAGGTTATGTATAGGAATAGGTGACGGTGGGATGGTAGCCAGACCAATCGGACCAGTATTGGACAAGTTGGGTCCTGCGGTCAGGAAGGAGGACGTGATATCCCCCCCTTACGAGGCCCCCCTGCCTCGCTTCCCTTTGTCCTAGGTCCAATCCTTGCGCTCCGTCTCTCACCAAGTAGTCATACCAATACTCGTTGTTACCAGGTCTATTGTTATCCTCTTTCTCTTCCTGTAAAATAAATATTTGATGTAACTGGATCATTTGATAAATTAAGAGATTCCGATGATTTCTGTGGAGGAAATGTAACATTTTAATAAATATCATTATGAAAGCAAAATTTTATATATATATTTTTTTTTTTTAATAAAAGAACATTTGAGACAAAAATCTTGTGCGCATGTACACAACTTTCACTCAACAACCTAATAAAACAATTCAATTTCTCCTCAAACTTGTCAATATTTTATTATTTCAATCTATTATTGAAAATATTACTTGAAATATTTTGAACAGCATACACTTCCCTCAAAAGAAAACTGCGATAAAATAATTCTTAAGTGCTTCCAAACGACAATTTGGTGTATTATGTCTTTTTTGGTTCGTCAAGCTATTTTTCTAGGACAAGAAAAAACTTGTTTCTGTTCTAGATCTTCTACTATTTTTTGTTGCCTTCTTTCGAAAACTCTGGAGTACAGTTTATAGAAAACTGGTGAGAGACAAAAGGGCCAATAGGTGTTATACTCACTATAATTGTCTTTCATGTCAATCGGGATGTTTATATTATATTGTGATTTACATTATATTACGAAATACGTGGATTCACGCTAATATTCAGGTATACTTGTAAGAAGGTATATTAAAGTTGATCTCTTGGGGCGGGATAACCCGGCAACCAGATGACCTGGATATGAGATTAAAAAAAGTACGAGTTCGCGTCCCGGTGCCAGAGGGGATTTTAAATTCCCCGCCCTCACCCTCCGGCCCGGGAAAATCTCGTATAACCTAAAAGGCGAGGTAGGAAAGAATAGAAAAACAAAACTGACGTTGATCTCGAAATTTCAAACAAACTGCGTGAGAAAAACTAATGCTTATCTACTGTTACAAATCTACAAATCATAATTCGGCAAGAAAGAAAATAATGGGTGTACAAAACTTGGAAATACGGACAGAGCATTTTCCAACACTTGGTTACTTGGACTCCAGGGGACAATATAATTCCGTTAAAAACTCGGATTCGAAATTTTTCGCGATCGCAATACTTTTCCTTACTATATATCTTATATGTAGGTAAGTGAAGTAAAACTTATATATTATCACGTTTTAATGCGTCAATCCTACAATATACTGCACATTACTGAATTTAACTCTTTTAAGTTTACAAAACTAATTTTCAGTTGGTTATTTCAAAATTTCGATGTCTATATTAAATTTGCCGAAATGAATTTCCAAAATCCTACTTACATGGATTTACAAAATCCTCTCGTCCCCTGGTTTGAAAATCTTCATTCCACAAATTCATAACCCTATCAAAATGTGCATCCCTCAAAATTTTAAAACCCCGTCAAAAGGTGTCCTCCTCAAAACTTTAAAACCCCGTCAAAATGTGCCTCTCTCAAAACTTTAAAACCCCGTCAAAATGTGCCATCCTCAAAAATTTTAATGGCGCAACTTGTGTCAGGAAACCCCGTCTGGGCACCACTGAACCAAATAATTCTAATAATCAAGATTTTAATATTTTGATCAAACTTAAAATGCTCAGAAATATATTAAAAATTAACTAAATTTTAATATGTTGAATTTATAACACTGATTTTCAGTCAGATGATTTAAAATTTCAGTTTTCATATTGGTTATTATTTAATAGTTTTTAAAAATTCTGCTTCATCTAAATTTTTTTATGTAAAACCCAAAAACCTTGAAAATATTTCCATATCTAGAGATAAAAGAATTATTACATTTCTCCATTTTTTGAATGATGATTTTTTTTTTTAATGTTTCTCCATCTCTTAAATTTGATTTGGCATAACAAAAGGATACCGAAGGACTGAGAGATTGCAGTGGTAGTGCATGTTTACAAGAAAGGAGACAGTAGAGAATGCAATAATCATCGAGGCATATCTCTGCTCAGTGTGCCAAGTAAGCTCTATCTAAGAATCCTTGAAGCAAGGGTAAGAAGAGTGGTCAAATGCCAAATCGGAGAGGAGCAGTATGGATTCAGAAACTCGAGAATTATACAGGACCTGATATTCACTTTGAGGCAGGACATAGAGAAGTCCATCGAGAAAGGGAAAGAACTTTCTGTCTGCTTCTTGAATTTTGAAAAGGCGTTCGACAGAGTCAAAAAGGAGCATATAGAACAAGCTCTGTCTGAAAGACAAGTTGACATTGGCACGATTCTGGCTGTTAGGAGTCTCTATCGAAAGACCAAAAATATTATAAGGAGTGGCAACCACACATACAAGGAGTTTGAAATGACACAGGGAATACGACAGGGGTTCAGCCTAAGTCCTCTCTATTTCATACTACTGCTGGATCAAGCGTTGAGAAGAACTGAACTCAGACTACTGCGTTTTTGACTGGGATATATGATTCTACAGCCTACTTTCTACAGAGTCCTCGCTTTTGCCGATGACATCGTTATATTAGCTGCGGATTACCGGGACCTACAATGCAACATAAATATCGTGCAAGAAGAGCTGTCTAGCATTAACATGGATATAAATCCACAGAAGACAAAATGCATGCAGATGACCAAGAGGAAGACCATGGATCACCTGGGAAGAAGGCGTGCGGGAGGCGTTCAGGAAGTGAGGGCTGGACTGGAGCAGAAGGAGAGTGCTGTTACAAAAGAGGGACAAGCTTCAAGGGTCAAGCTCTATAGAGGACATCCCCACACTGTGCAGTGGTAAAGAGGGAAAGGATTATAATGATGATGAAGAATTTTTATGTATTAAGATATATTTCATAGTAATACAATTTTTTTTTTCATTTAGTATACATTTACAGAACCAGATAAATTTGTGTTTTCAACTATGCTATTAAATTCCAAAAGATAACTAAAATTGATGTGTTCATAATTTATAACTAATTAGTTATTTTATAATTATAAATACCTAATAAATAAATTATGGTTATAATCAATTATGTATAGTTTTGATGGTACATTTTCTTTCCTAATCTTTAAAAGAGACTATTTAGAGAAAACATGTATCATGTTCAATTTTAATCATAACTTACTAGAATATGAAAAGCTGTATTTCCGACTGAATAATTACATTTCAATGTTTAGTAAAAAATAATAATAATGAGATAATATTTTATAGTAATATCTCATATAATTCACAGATAAATAACTAAAGTATATAATAAAGACTTTTTTCTTTATTATTGTGTATTCTAGGACAATATCTCCCTTATCAATAAAATTATGGTACAGAATAAAGTTCATAACTGGCAGAAAATGTATTCTGTTGTACATTTTCGAGAAAAGGCCGAAGAAAAGAGAGAAAACAGTAGTCTATGAAACTATTTTCTCAGTTGCATCTTTATCATGATTGACAAAGAAACTCTACATTTTGCTCCCCTTATGGATACATCTGAATAAAAAAGCATTCCATGAAAGATTCAACTATGTTTCAATGGAGGGACAAGCAGAGAATACTTGAATATTGCAAACTGGGATGAGATATCAACATATTCCTGGAAAAAATATTATTTTTTATGATACAAGAACAAATTGATGCTGCTATAACCAAACTGGAATTTAGGCAAGCAATTTTGAGAAATCAATTTCTGGTTGACAGAATGTATAAGCTAACACAATACTGGCCTAAAAATTATCCTCAAACTACAGAAATGAAAAATGAACTTTGAGGAAATGAAGGTCCCTCTTAGTATGTGGCAGGTTTAATAATTTAAAAAAGATTAAGAACTTTTATTTCATTGTCATTGTTTCATAATTTGTATCCATTTCTATCATGTTTATCATTTCAAATGATCTATTATTTAATTAGACAACTGATTATAAATATATTAGGCACTTCCGAAAACAAATCCAATAATTATAGAATATCTATTTATTCTTTCATATCCTATGTTTAGACTTATTAATGAATTGCTATTCTGTATTTAAAGTAATTATTACAATTAATAAAATAAATTCAAAAAGAAAAATTTCACTAAAAATTGTTTTTTGTAAAAAAAAGTTCACAAAGTATGTTTGTGTGATGCAATTAAACTTTTTCTAATATTTTTGCATCGTAGTTATCTATAAAAAAATCCCCTGCTCTTGAGACCTGTGGACCACCACCTTCCCCTATGGATGTCACTGCTAGATTATATCTTGAGACTAGAAATGTCTGGAGAAAAAGTCTTCTTTAGCAAAACTATTATAAAAGAATTGTTGGAAATTTAATCGTATTGAAATTATTATAAAATTCAATTTAATACTTATAAAATGATATTTAAGGTAAGAGGTAGCCTTTATTTATTTTTTTCTTTATTTTCTTCCCTATCTCGCCTTTTAGGCTATACGGGATTTTCCCAGGCTGTAGGGTGAGGGCAGAGAATTTAAAATCCCATCCAGCACCAGAACTTGAACTTGTACTTTTTTTTTTTAATCTCATAACTTAGGTTTTCTGGTGGTTGCCAGGCATCTAGTGTTGCTGTCCACACACGTTAGCCCATTTAGTCATCCTGCCCCCAAAGGTAAGAGGTATTCCTCTCCTCCTCTCCTCCCCCAAGATTTATTGTGCATTACTCCCTTCTCATGAAATTTTATTACTATTCTATTCTTAAAGATTTTCCCATCGAATGTAGAATTATCAAAAATTTAATTAGCTTAGTATCACTCTTGCTGTGGTCTTATCCCTGCTTTCCTCTTTTACTCTAGTTTGAATGTTCCTCCTAATTGAAAACTCAAAAAAATATGGTTACTCCAAAATCCACAATCCTATCAACCATTCTCTTCCTAATTATATTTTTTTTAGGTAGAATTAATAATGTCTTTATATATTTTTTAAAATAATTCTTTATTGGCTTGGCGTTTGAGCTTTTTTTGTTTGTATGTGTTCTCTTAAAAATTTTATTGGTCTAACTTGCACCTTGTTACCTCCTTTTTAGTGATCATGGGAGACTTCAATGCTAGAACAGCCAAGAATCATCTAAGAGCACATGGAGTGATGGGTCTACATGGTCGAGAACACATTAAAAATGAAAGTGGGCAACGATTTATTAATTTCTGCATTGGAAATGATTTATTACTGGGGAATTCATTCTTCCCGCATGACCTGGTCCATAAAATTACCTTTTCAGCCACTGAAGAAATGTTAACATAGACATATACAGCGGTGACATAAGAAGATATTTTTCAGATGTAAAAATAATCAGAGGTGCAGAAATAGGAAGTCACCATATGTTCTTGGTTGCTGATACCCGAGTGCTCAAGGAAAAAAAAAGCAGAAGATGAAAACCTATTCAAGAATTGAAGTAGAAAGTTGAAGGAAAGAGAGAGATGAGTATGAAACAGAGTTAAGGAATCGGTTCCATGAATTAGATGCAAATGCAAGCCTTGACAATCTATGGATTTAAATAAAGAATAGCATTCTGCAAGCAGCTACTATAGTGTGTGGAGTGAAAAGATGTGTATGAAAGGTAAACGTACATCATGGTGGAGCAAAGAACTGAGAGTGCAAATCTTGCAAAAGAAAACAGTTTGGAAGGGATACTGTTGGGAATAAACTCCAGAGAAATGACAAGCATACGTGTTGGCACAAAGCAAGACAAAAGGAGCAGTAAGAGTGGTGAAACAGAAATTGTGGGAAGAATTTGGAAGGAAATTGGATCAGGATCATCAGGAAAACATCAGGATTTTCGGGAAAAAATTAAAGCTCTAAGAAAACATAAAAGCAAAACATTGAGAAACATGAAGAGTGAAGAAGGAAAAGTGGTCACAGAAGACAGAGCTATCTTAGAAGTCTGGAGACATCATTACATGACTCAGTTTGGTATTGATGATCACCATTCAACCAACAGAAATGGAAACTGGAATGAGGAAGAGTACGATAAAGTGATTGAGAAAGAGGAAGTAGAGAGAGTCATATACAAAATGAAAACAGGAAAAGCGCCATTATGGGGTGGTTTAGTAGCTGAATTAATAAAGAATGGCGGCCCTGAGCTGGTGCGAATATTCCAAGTCCTTTTCCAGAAAGCCTGGGATGAAAAAAGGATTCCAACGGATTGGAAATATAATATTATAATACCAATTCACAAGAAAGGATGTCAGACAGAATTCTCTAACTACAGACCCATATGCCTTCCACCAGTTGCTACAAGCTATATACATCCATATTAATGGGTCACTTAAGACCACTAGTTGAGCACCTAATAGAAGAATAGCAAGCTGGGTTCAGACCCGGGCGCTAAACCCATGACCACATTTTCACATTAAGAAATAACTTACAGAAATCCTGGGACCTGGATTAAAATATGTGCTTGGCTTTCCTTGATCTGAAATCTGCCTTTGACTAGGTTCCACGAGATGAAATATGGGAAGCACTCAGAGCGAAGAACGTTCTGAGAAACCTGACACAGGCGATTAAATCAGTTTGATATATTGATTTAATCTAGCCCAAAGGGATAGTCAGGCTGAACGGGCTAGAATCAAATTATTTCAGTATTGCAAAGAGGGGCCAACAAGGAGACAGCCTATGCCCTTTGTTGTTCTTGTTCTTCATGAACAAAATGGCATCCATTGGTAAGAGAAGAACGAACAGGACTTTCCTGAGACATAGGAATCTTAATCATGTAGTGATACAGATTCTCCTCTACTCCGATGACGTGGTGTTGATTACGGACTCAATGGAAAAGTTGCAATTGGCAGTTATGGAATGGTAAGAAGAGCTTCAACGAAAAGGAATGCCTATAAATACCAACAAAAGTAAGATCCTACAAGTTGGAAGAAAGAAGAAAGATATAAACATATATTGTAATGGAGAAGAATTGGAAGTCATAACAGACTTCACATACCTGGGTACAGTGACAGACGGATCTGGGAAGCTAGACACAGGAATATCTAACAGGATTAACAAAGCAAATGCAGTTTACTACCAGATATATAACACTGTGGTAGGGAAAAGAGAATTAGGCAAAGATGTAAAGCTACACTTCTTCAAGACAGTACTTCTACCCACACTTTTGTATGGACGTAGAGTTGGATATTAATTGATCGACAGGTTAGCAGAATCACTGCTGCTGAAGAAATTTCTGCGAAGGATGGTTGGAAAAACAAGGAGAGACTGAGTTCACAATGAAAGGATTGGAGATACTCCCCACTCTTCAGCTAAAGTGGTTCGGCCATGTTATCAGGATGAACAACCACAGAGATCCTCTAAAGACCATGGAATATGTCCCAGATGGCAGAAGAACTACGGGCTGCCATAGGACGTCCTATCTCAACTAGATTGAGTGACTCTGTAGGGCGAGGGAGAAGGACCTCCGACAGGCAAGGCACCTAGATAGAAATAGGGAAGAATGGAATTCCTGGCTGAATGCTCCTCTACACTGAGAGGCACTAAACAGGGAAGTTAAAGAAGAAGAACATGGTAGTTTTTGAAGTATAGGATATCTTGTTTCTGGTCATTTAAAAATAAAAACTACACATAATGTATAGTAATTGAAAGAATAATTTAATAATTTCAAGACATGTTATCTAACCTGAAAAATGTGAACATTTTATTAATTTATTTTTAATAAGATCTACACACTGTCACACCATTTCTGATCTACCATCATGTTTTTTATCGTTACTTCTTGATTGGTCTTTCAGGCCACAATTTTCTTATCTAAACTTTTTATATTGAATTTGGATACTTTTTAAAATTAGTTGATACCATTATTTCGGGTACGGTATTTCTCAAATTATTTTAGACAAAGTAAATCCTTTAGTTTGGATTTATTACATTAATAAAAAATTTCTGTCTCTCAATTTTACCATTAAAGCAGTGGTTTATAATTCTTCTTTCTCAACTATTATCAGCAATCATGGTCCCATGATTCTTCCTCACTAATTAATTTCTAATCTTAGGCTCACATATTGAATTATATTTTCATTATTAAGCCTATCTCCTTTTTCATCTACTCATTTAAGATTTTCGGCAGTCCTATTTTCCGATAATTCTTCTCATAATTAGAAGACATAGACTGGATTAAGTTCATAATTAAAAGTAAAAACAAAATCCTCTTTAATTTTGTGAACAGATTTTATAGGATTTACAACATTAGAAAGTTTATGATTTTAGTTCAAATATATATATTAATGAAAACTTCTGTGCCCCTATTTTAGCTGATTAATAATGTCAAGATAAATAAAGGTATGGGTTCTATATTCTTAGTAAGTCAGAAAAGTAACCAAGGTTCCAAACCAAGGCTCTTCTGAATAAAAAAATTGTAAAGTTCAGGGACAGCTGTGTCTTATCGGATGAATATTTTCCACTTGGAAAAGTTAATCACTTATTAAATCAATTATTACTATAAAAATCTTGGTAGAGTATGGAGGATTATCAATTGTGTTTCTAGGATAAATTATCTTGATAATATTGTATGTTGTACACAAATATACATTTTTCGCTCATGTCCCTTATTGGTTGAATGCATTAGAGAGAAGTGTAGCAATGTAATGTAAGAGCTCTCATAGGGGTTTACTAGTTCACTTAAAAAAAAAGTTGTCTACCTTTAATACACTACACTTTAAAACTATATGCTGTTAAATCCTGATAATTTTATGAATTAAAATGAATTTTCCATTATTTCCTAACTTCCTTCAAATTTTTCATAAAATAAGGGGACATTTTTAATTTATATTGTACTAATATACTTCTTGGGAAGTTTTAGATTTGTGTTTCAGGTTTATATCACTTTTGAACTTGACAATATTTATAAGTTGGAGATTTTAGTCCATTTAGTAAATATTGATTTATTAACTTCTTTCCATGATCTCTCAAGAAAAGTTATCATTAAATAATTTAATACTTTAATATATTAATTTCGAGTTATTTACGTTCCATTTCATCTGCCATCTGAAAAATAATTTTTCATTTAAATCAATCAAAAATGTTTTTTATTGGATTTTAATTATTATTTTACTAGAATCATTTCTACCCAAAAATTGATTTCCCAGATTGGATAAATTATTTGTCGCAAAGTCTGTTATAATATGAGTTTAAAACCCAGGGGGACTTCGTACATTTACATTTTGCTGAAATCCAATGAGTGTTCATGAGAACACAGCCTTGATGAAGGCTTAAGTCTTGGCCCAAAATATTGGTCAAAATAAAAATAAATATAATTTATTTATTTTTACTTTCTTACTTATGACTGCTCATTCCAACCAACTCCTCTTCATTATTTTCACGACAGTCAACTATTAACCCACTATTACTCTGAAAATTATTTGAAAAATCAACTATTTTATTATATTTAGAACTAAAAATACTATCCACCTTCCTTTTCACTGTGAAATTTAACTTAAAATCTAAAGAAAAATGTTTTTCATTAGAATAGAACAAGTATCCTAAAATATTAGTTCATGAAATAAAAAAAGGATGATATGTTTTTACAAAGATTAGAAAATATTATTTAAGTTCTCCAATATTTGATAAGGTAATTTTCATAATGCCAATTTTAAATTAAATGAGAACAATGATAAAATAAATATAATTTTGATTGTCCAATATAAATTGACAGTCTCGAGCAAATATCACATATTTTGTAAACATCTAAAGCTTAAACTGGGCTATGTTAGTGATAATAAATTAGCCTCCACACTGATATCATTGGAATTATTTGCACCATCATTTCTAACAATCCATTGTCAACTGCTTTATACTTTTGAAAAAAAAAAAAGGAGAAAAAAATGTGTTACCTGATTTATTACATTCACCCGAATCAACAAAATATTGAATGGCTGTTATTCCTAAATGTTAGTCTAACCAACAAAGTAAGTTTGGTTTGGTGGAAGTATACCTGACTGATGTGACTGAACAACTAAAATTTTTTTCAATAATTATCATAAAGGAGAAAGTGAGGAATTAACCACTGGAAACATTGATAGGAACTTGAATCAATTCCTCCCCCACATGATCCAGAATGGGTGAATAAAAAGGTGATCAAAATACCAATAAACTAGTTATTATATTTATGATAATAGTAACTTAAAATAATATTTATCATAATTTGTTGATACTAACTTTCTTGTACAAAATGTTTTAAAGCCTTTTCTCAAGAATTCTTCGTTAGTATAAGCAGAAATTAATAATTAAATTTATATTATAAAATTGTATGAATAAAACTTATGTCATACTTCGTCAGGAATCGTCTTTGCTGGAAATGTTCCTTGAGGTAGGGGCGTGTAATGATAAACAGGCTTTGTGGGATGGCGTGATGCTACAAGTGGAGCTTCTTCTGAAAAGAGTACAAATATACAAATTATTAAAAAATCTTAGTATTTATAGATTTTAAATTTTAAAATATAATAATAGATTTTGGTTTTATAATAATAATAATATTAAATCAAGTAAACATATTTTTCAATTAATGCTGTGTAAATATAATTTATTAAAATTTGGTAATAATAATTGTTTGGTGTTAAAGCCACTGTTTAATATTATATTGATTGCATTACTATTTGATCTGGATGTTCTGATGCTATATGTAGAAATATATTGTGTGTATATGTATATATATGTATGTATATATTGTGTGTGTATATATGTGTATATATATATATATATATATATATATTTGTATGCGTGTGTGTTTTAATCCTCTTTATTATATTCACATTTAAATGAACCATAAGTCGTATTACCTAACATGTATTTTTAACACAGTATAAATATATATATGTACTTTTAGTTGAATATATTGTTGGATTATTGCAAAAAAAGTACTTGTTTAATGGAAATAAATTTATCAGCACATTTTTGATAATTTTCACCTTATTTATTGATACACAAATGATCTAAATATGCACAGTAATTGCATAAACATGACACATAGCCTTTTATACATCAATATTTAATGAGTTATATAATTCGAATTATATACTCAAGATAATAAAGGTTTCGGCGTATTTATTCCACCATATATATTTTTCTTCTCTTATTGTACTGGCAACATTTCAACTATATTGCCATTTTCAAGCCAACTGCAAGATTGATTAATAATCATTATGTTAGTTCAACATATTATAATATTTTTATAACATAATGAACATCTTGTAGTTGGCTTGGAAATGGCAAAATAGCCGAAATGTTACCAGTGCCATAAGAGAGAAAAAATAAATATGGTGGAATAAATACAGCCTAAACCTTTATCATGAATCTAATTTCACCTTAAACTAAAATAAATAGAAATTATGTACTCATATATAACCAATGAAACCAAAAGAGGTGTGTCTTTTTATTAATAATTAATTAATTCATTATTCAATTTTTTAACTTTAACCTTTGAAATAATTTTGTGTGCTTGAGATTGGCTACTTTAGCAGGGAAAGTAAGCTTTTATTTTCTATAAAGAAATACTTATTATTATTTAATAATTGTTTTTATAGAACTTCTCCCTAAACTGTTGAATATCTCATTTATCAATTCTTTATTTTTTGGCTTAAGCCAATTGAACGGCTCATATTGTCCTTTGCTGGCATTAAATACAGTTCCCAAAAGCAACCCATTTCATTCACATCTTATTGCTTTATGTTTGCTTTGTTCCTTTAGTTTTTGTTAGAATGTACCAAAACTTTTGAATTCTTACCTTCATTAAATGAAATATTAGCATTAAAATTTTAAATTTTTTAAAGTTCATAATAAAAAATAAAGCTAGCTTGGAATAAGTAAAATGTAGTTTTCCACACAGTTGAAAACTTGAAATATTTATTTTATATTCTCCAAAATTAAGATTTTTTATTTGAATATCTGCAATTTTCTTACAGAAGTTTTCCTAGTATTCAGCATTTATAAATAAAATAAAACAGTAGAATTATAATTTTCCACCTATAACCATCAATTAAGTTTTGGTGGCTTTATCTCAGCAAAGTATAACTCCCAACCTGTCTATTGCACAGGGCTGTTTTTCTGAAAGCGCTTCCTTAAATAACTCAAAATATCAAAAGTAAACCTCTTTAGTAAATTTTGGAAATTAATTTCATATACCTATACAGTTTTTTTTTTGTTTGTTTTGTATTAAATTATTCATGATTTTAAAGTCTATTTTCCAAAAAATTTAAACTAAAAATTTTCAAAAAATTTTTACTTTTTTTGTTCTTTACTGGTACAATCTTATTTTATTGTATCAAGAATAAGGTTCAAATTAATTTCAAAATTATGTATTGCATATAATATTACAATTGAAAAGAATAAATTGATGGAAAAATTTATATGGCAACAGATCGTGGAATTGCCACCTGGTGGATAAAATGAAATAGAAACTTTAAAACCAGTACCAATGATATGGGTGAGTAAATTTGTTGAACTTTAGGAACACATAACTAAAATGTTGATAATAACAGAACCAGATTTTAAATGTCTGAGGGAAAGGCCTTGACTTTGGTCGGTAAATTGTTTTAGGTATAACCCTTGATTTAGGATTTGACATACTTTGGTGGAGGGATATATTTTGTCAAAGAATGTTAGTGTTGAGCATTATTTCAATTTTTTAGGTATACACAATAAAAATTATTTGGTTTTGATACCTCTATCAATGATTGTTATAATACCAATGAAGATTGCTGAAGGTTCTTTCCAAAATACTCTAGTTATCCTTTATAATCTTTCATTTTATCAACCACATTTAAGCTTTGCTAATTCACGAGTATAGTTTTCAGATTTTTCATCAATTGTTAGGTCTGGATTTGAAGGAAACCAGAACACTATAAGCAGTGACGCCTCAAAAATTGCAAATTGAAAAACTCAACCAAGTCGAAAAAGCTTCTTTGGAAACTCTTATAATAGAGAAACACCCAATCTGAGAATGTGAGCTAAATTGGTTTCTAATGCAGAGTGAATCATCACCTGACGATAGTTTTAATTTCAGGTAAGTGTTTATTTTAAGAAAATTCAGTGAGAGGATCTCTCTGAATTCTTGTTATTGTATAGTAACTATTTAACACAGTCTGTGTGTAAATATGTTATCTTTTTTTTTGTCTATAGCTAATTTAGTGACAACAAATAAAATCTTTGTCTTTCATTCCATGTCATATGAAAAATAAAGATGTTGGGTTAATGTTAATATTATCATGTGTCTTGTAACACACATTATCATGTGTAATATTAGCAATCTGATTTTTTAATATTTTTAAATCTTCTCCTAACATTATCTATTTTACACTACAAAAATCTTAAAGAAATTTTAGCTGTCACACAAAAACACACTGAATGTTGAGAAATCATTAACCTACTCATGAAAAATAAATAGGGGCTTAAGATATTCTATTTAGCTCTAATGTGGATCTCGCAGTTACTGGTTTAAAGTAAATTAGGTTCTGTTTTAAGAAGAATGAATTTATTTGCAATATTTTATGTTGTTTGTACTCTGAATCTTTAATCATTTCTTGTACTAAAAAATAAGCAAATTATTATTTGTTTATTTTCAGTAATTGCTTTGAGTTGAATATCTGAAAATTATAGTTGTTAAGCGGAAGGTTTACTTTATTTCAATTTATCTTTTAAATGTTATTCATGATATGAATAACTGTTTTATTGTGAAATATTAATGGAAACTTTCAAATAGTTGATTCTTTATAAATTAAAAATTGTAACACTTTAATCCCAAGAAAACAATAAATTAATACAATTGTTAACAAAATTTTATTTAATCACATTATGAAATTCATAATCATGGATATCTTCTCCACCGTCTGGAAGCCCTAACCTGTTTTGCATGTGGTGATCATAGAACAGTCTCCCACTTATTGGTTTAATGGCAACAATATGCACCAATAAGAAAAAAATTGAAGTTTCAATATACGAGAAGTCTTAGAATACTCTGAAACTAGTGTCCAATCTATATTGGAATTCTTACAAGAAATCAAGTTTTACCTCCAAGTGTAGAAATATAAAAAATGTCAATGATCCTTCGGGGTAGAGACATTACCACAATAAAAACAAAAAATCATATTGCTGCATCTCGGCATTCTAATTCAGCAATTTCCCACAATATATGTATACATGCTAGAGTAAAACTATTTTTTATTGAGTTAGATTTAAAGATTACTAAGTACAATAACACTATACAACAGTGTGTATGTTGAATCCCTATAGATAATATGTAATGAGAGAGAACAAAAATGATAAAGTTCTGCGGTCTTATCATTCAAAGTCCCAAATGTTATAGTTTAAAAAATTTCAACAAATTTCTTTTATCAAATCGTTGTTTCTTTGATTAATAATGATGGTAACAGAAATAATTCTACAATTCATTAAATTTCTTGATCAATTAGATTCATTTACTGTGATTCATTTTTTACAATAGGTCTTCAGCTTTTTTTTAGATTTTAAAATTTATTCGAAATTTAATTGCAGAGAATTATTTGATGCTTGTATACACTAGTAATTATTAGTTAGTCTGCTTGTGCTTTAAGCTGTAAAACATTGAGGTCATCAATGCCTATAGTTAATGGGCATATATTTGAAAGCTAATAGTTGGGATATGTTAGTGTATTTCTGGAATTGACTGGCAAATAGATTCCAATTCTTCTATTCAGTTCTTGAAAGTAGAACTGTAAGTCAAGAAGAATAAGACCTTCATAACCTGACTGTAGTACTAGTGGATTGTTGTGTACTTTTAGATATTCTTGTCTAATCTTTTTTTTTGCAAAGGTTAGTCTATCTGCATCACTTCTAACCAATATTTGGCCAATGGCCTATTAAATTACCCAAATTCACAACTGCATTACTATTGAAATGCTGCTTTGTTTTCAGAAAAAAATATTTACACTCCTTTTAGTTTTTTAATTTTTCTACCTTGTGATATGTTAGGTGAATAGCCTAATAGTAATTGAGATTTGCAATAGAAAATATTCTAGTGCTCCTTTACATAGCTTTTCTTAAGGCAATTTGTTTTCTTTGGGCTATTTCTCACAGTATATTTCAGTACAAATGTGCCTACTACTAAACAATGAAAAAAGAAAAAGAAAAAAAAGGCAGCAGAATTCTTTTGGATATTTTCGCAAATAGTTTCAGATCTGTAATCTTATTTTTAAACAAATTACAATAGTCAAATATAATGTAAAATGCGTTATAACAAGATAAAATTAGGATTGGCTCAGTTTGCTCAGGGTTGAGGAAAGCTTGCCTGCTTCTATACTATTTTTATTAGTGAATAAAAGTAGCCTGTGTCTCAAGACCCAGCTGATGTTTTATATAATATTGTACATACAAATAAATATATTTTCCTGATTTCACTTATATGTTGAATGCATTAGGGGAAAGGATAACTACCTAATGTGAGAGTTCTCCCTGGTATGCACCAGCATATGATTACTGAAGAATACATGATTGATCTATTACCAATATTTCATTCTCATTGAATAAAGTATTGATATTAGTATTAAGTATTGCAGGGCGGTCCCTTCACGCCCAGTGGTATAATAAAAGGCCTCTGGCCACAGATGCTAAGTACGCATACAGCGTGCATAGCCCTCTTACCTTAAAATGCCCTTGGGCAATAAAAGGAAATAAAAAAAAGTATGTATATATAACATTTATATATTGTACTTTGTAATAAAGAAATTCCTGGGGATAGGGAAAAAAAAAATATGTTTTAAAAATCCATTACAATGTATTGTCTAAATTTTAATAATTAATATTAATATAAACATACCCAATTTAAGAATATTTTTATTTAGTCTATGGTATCTTTAAATTTAGGAAAATTGATTTTCATTATTCATCATCATAAATGCTTTAAAATTGCTGCAAAATTCAAAATTATATTAATAACTAAGAACTTAGGTACTAATATTTTTTTATTAATACTATCCATTTAACCATTACTTTACTGATACAATTCTATCCCTTTTCCAAGATATTAGAAGAAAAAAAAAGTAAATTACATTATTTCTTTCTTAAGGTTATTTAATAATGGTTATAGTAAATAGAATTTTAGGTAAGTTAAAATTCTTGATTAATTTTGTGTAAGCCCTTATGTGCTGGATGAGTTGATCTTTATTTCCTGTAAATTCCCTCATATGTAGCTGATGAACTGTGCATAGTTTGGGTCTTGAAAATAAAGATAACTGCAGCGTGTTTGACCTTATCTTCTAGACCCACCTTAGTGGTTTGTTTGCACCATCCAACCTTGATTAACCAAAACAGGGTTCTACCTTATCTCTTCTTAAGTAAATTATTTATTTACTGCTAACAGTACATAAACCTAAATCTAAAATTTTAAGTATTGCTTGTGCTTAAAAAATATATTCATTAATATTTAACATGCATTTACTTTTTTGTTCATTATTGTATCATAATTCTGCTAAGCTGAAAGTTTTAAAAACAAAAGTTTGAAGTTTAGATTCCTTGGTTTTCTGTGGTTTTCAGATGAAAGAACCAATAATTATATTCATAATCTCATTGAGTCTATTGATACAACTAATATAATATTTTAGTGAAGAAGTGCTCACATAGTACTTAAGTAAGTATTAATAGTTGATGAATCATCCACACAGGGTTGTTAAGATTCAAATTTGTTAGTTTTTATCTGAATTGCCATTTGGTCTGTCTTTATAATTACTATTGTTAATTATCATTTTGATTAATTCGTATGAATGGATTTTGAATTGAATTTCACAGAATTCGAAGTTATGCATAATCTTACTAATTGTTTAAACTGATAATTTTGTAAAAGTTTTGTTACATTTAAGTCAAATTATATTCATGAAACTATATAAAAGAAATAAATTAGAGCTTTGATAAACTTTTTTTCCCAGGACACGTTTCTTTACAATAGGCATCACTAATAAAGAGCAAATGCTACCTTCTAATGCCTGTTCTCTCAAAATAGACTTGGTAATTTATAGGAGTATTCAGCACTCATTACCATTCCATTTAAGGGTAATAATGACTATTTTCAGAAACTTAAAAGATAATCTTCTTAATTAGCTCATATTATTTTTTTTTTCATATAATATGTTCACCCTTTTAAAAACTCAAATTATGTATTTCAAAAAGAATTTATCACGGTTAGTTGATTGATGAATCATTCCATTTTCTAAATATGATATAATTCTACATAAAAATTAAACATGAACATGTCAGGTCATCATAGGCACCAAGCATGACTTCAAAGAAAAGTTATATTATATATCCTAATGTTATTAGGTTAAAAGAAGTAAATAAATTAAAACATCAATACAATTTTTGTATTTGTATATTCCGTATTAATAATGAATTTAGTGATTATGTTTAAGTACTTCTTAAGGAGCTGAACTTTTATTAAACAATTCAATCTAAAAATGAAATATTTGGAATTGTTTCACTTTCGGTTGCAAAGAAATAAAAACAATGTTTGTTTTGTATCTGATACAAATAGGTTCCGAGATGGTGATGATAATTTTATGGGTGAATCTAGAGCTTAAAATATTGGGTTATTAAAAATAAAAAGAATAAAATCCAGAAGTATCCAGATGCAAAATACATTTTATTTTATATCTCTTGGTCTGAATATATTCTGAAGAAATCCACTAAATTAATTGTATTTCATCCATTGTCTCATATATTGGCAATATAGTCTTTTAAAATGATTTGTTTATATTAAGAGTGTCTTCTATGTTTATATAAGTATACTCCACCTTCCACAATGCGATCTGAAGAAAATATTTTGTTTTCTATTTTCACTTTTTATAATAAAAATATTTTATTTTTCTTGCGATTTTTTTCCTTTTATTATTTTGATAATTATTGATCAGGCGAAAGAAATACACCTCTCTTTGCAAAACCCACATTGGTCAAAATATTTGTGTTAAGCTTCTTAACTTATAACGGGAATTTTTCAATAGTACCATACTCAATAACAAGCAAGAATAAAAAAAAAAAAAAATACCAATAACTCTTATTTTACATTAAAAAAATTGAAAAGATTTTGAGTTTATCCATTTTCTCGATACCATACTTACCTACTTTAAGAGAGACTGAGTATTCAAATTATTATATAATAATTTAAGTTAAAGCCTATGATTCTAAAAATTATTTGTTAAATTGTTATTCACTTTATTTTTGTTAGAATTTAGTCTTTCTAATAATTTTCATCAATTGTTTCTGAGGATTTTTATTTATATCTAATTGTAATCTATTTTTGCTCAATCACCATCAGAACTAACCACATGTGTGTCAACGGTCTGAAGTGGATTCAGGATACTTGATTCCATTCTCCTGTGCTCTGAGAGTGAGAGTAACCATCGAGAAGTCCGGTTGCGAATTCCTCTCAAGTGTAAACTCATCTTAAGCAAAGATGTATGCGAACCGTCGCAATCTCTAAAATTATAATCGAATCGAATTATCAGTAGATGATGTGCTACTCTGCATAATCGAAGAACTGCACAACAGAAATCAGCAGATTCCTTTACCGAATTTCTTACAGCTGAATACAATAAATCTAGTTATCGTAAACAATAAGCTCTCATATTTTATTTATTTATGGTGGTGATTTATGCATCTTCTAATGATTTTGATTCCTGAAGAATCTCGTTAAAATTGAATGATCTATGATTGAGTAGTTCCCCGGAAGGTGTGATGAAGACGGAACTGTTGTAGGAGTTTAGGCTGTTTGAGCGCTCAACTGAAACATGAGATAATTGACGCCTACAACACCGATTGTTTACCGGGTGGCTGAGTCATTGATTATCCGAATCTATCGGCTTACATCGGGAATCTATCTCAAACTTTCGAGGTAAAACGGGATTAGAATGTAGCTTCTGCTAGTTACGGAGCAAGCACAGTAATTCCTGGATATTAAATAATAAAAAAAATATATCAAAATTTAATTCATCCTTCGTAGTAATTTAAATAGTTTATTTAAGTCATTTTAAAATTATAAATTCCGGAAAGTTACTTATTAATTAACAACCACTTATTTTTGTGAAGAATGCAATCTGCTTTAAGACCATCAAGTTAATTTGATGATTTTGTTAATTTTTTTAATATAAAATCTTTTTTATCAAACAAATTTATTAAAATTAACGAAAGCACCAAGGAATTCCGCCAAAATATTATTACGAACTTTATAGAACCGATTTTCATACATTTTTTATTTTCTTATTTTTTTTTTTTTTTTTAGTTAAAATCATTCCATGAATCAAGTCGAAAATTTTAGAGAAAAATAAGATTTTTAGCTTAGATAATATTCTATATTTTCTGAAATTTAAATAAATAAGATACCAATAACTTGAAATCCCGTATATATTTATGTATGGTATTCGGTAACTTGATTTAAGCAAAGAACTTGATGTAAGCCTCGCGCGGGCTCATTACCGCGTATGGGGAGCGTCCTACGGGTGGCGGATGTGGGGATGGTCGGTGGAAAGTTCCTCCCGGCTAAGTCCGATGGACTCGCTGACCAACAATGAGAGGGGCCCTCCAGACTTGCTGGAGGTAGGAGCCCACCAGACTTGCTGGAGGGTGTGACGTAGGATTGAACGCCCTACTCACATATCTTTAGTTCACCAAACACCACAAATAGTCCTGGATCTCCCTAAGGTAAAACGCTCATTATCCGGAAGTAAACTAGTCTCCCGTTCGGGTCTCCGAGTGGGGACTGCTTTGGGGGATTCATGGCGCAAGTTCAAATATAGAAACCGTGGTTTGATGAAGATTGCTTAAACATGTGTGAAAAAAGAAAAGCCGCTAAATTAAAAGCTCTAAATAATCATAGCGAAGACAACCTGGAATACTTCCGAATCTCAAAGAACGAAACGACAAAATTGCTCAAAAATAAAAAAAGGGAATACCTTAAAAATAAAATAATTGAAATAGAAACTAATAGAATCGAAAATAACGTAAGAGACATGTACAAAGGTATAAACAGATCACGTAACTATGTAGGACCCGTAACGTCTGGAATTAGGGATGATAATAACAATATTCTGACCGATCCGGTTGACATATTGAATAAGTTTAAGGACCACTTTGACAATATTTTAAATACGGGAAATTATGATCTGTGTCCTTCTGAGTACCAGATTACTGAACCGTTAATAGAAGGACCAAGTAAAGAGGAAGTTGAAGTAGCTATCGGAAAATTAAAATCATATAAAGCAGCGGGAATCGATAATATTCCTACTGAACTAATTAAGGCATGCGGGGAAGCTGGAGTTTCTAAAATACATCGGTTGGTTAAAAAGATCTGGGTGAACGAGAAATTACCTGAAAATGGAAAGAATCTATTCTTATTCCGATTCACAAAAAGGGTCCGAGGACGGATTGTAATAACTATCGAGGAATTTCCGGTATGTTATAAAATATTCACTTTAATCTTAACCAGTCGAATCACGGAATACGCCGAGGAAATTATCGGAGACTACCAATGCGGATTTAGACGGAATCGTTCAACTATTGATCAAATATTTTCTTTACAGCAAATATTAGAGAAAAAATTGGAGTATAACGGTATTGTTCACCAGCTGTATATAGATATTAAAAAGGCTTACGATTCTATTGACCGCCAGAAACTGTATAATATTCTAATCGAGCAGGGGATTCCAAAAAAACTAGTAAATCTAGTCAGGATGTGCTTGACGGAGACACTCAATAAAGTTAGAATCGGTAATAATTTGTCCGAAAAATTTGAGGTTCGTTCGGGCTTAAAACAGGGGGATTCTCTTTCGCCTGTCCTGTTCAATTTGGCATTAGAACATGCCATTAGGGAGGTAATGCGAACCGAGAAAGGGTTGGATCTGGGCGGGACAACATCCGTGCTGGGCTATGCTGATGATCTGGTACTGTTAAGCGAAGACGTTGAAACTATAAAACTAAATACGACAACGTTAATGAAAGCCGGTAAAGAACTAGGACTCGAAATAAACGTGGATAAAACAAAATATATGGTTAGCTGCAAAAATGGCGATACTACTGGTGATATCGATATAGATGGTAATATGTTTGAACAGGTAGATAAATTTAGGTATCTAGGTTCTACGATAACTAGAAAAAACGAAATTGAAGAAGAGATTAAGGTTAGACTGAAGGCGGGGAATGCTTGTTATTTTTCTGTGACAAAACTACTTAGTTCGCGCCTCTTGTCCCGAAACTTAAAAATTAGAATCTATAAAACAATTATCTTGCCTACAGTTCTTTATGGATGCGAAACTTGGCCGCTTACATTAAGGGATGAGCAGCGTCTTAAGGTTTTTGAAAATAAAGTATTGCGTAGAATATTCGGACCGAAGAAGGATGAGTTAACCGGAGAGTTCAGACGGTTACACAACGCCGAATTGCGTGAGCTGTATCCGGGTAATATAATTGAGGTAATTTCATCGCGGCGAATCAAATGGGCTTGTAAAGTTGTTGGGCTTAGTAACGAGAGAATTCCTAAAAGGTTAATATTTGCTGTGCCGAATGGTAAGCGTCCGAGGGGTAGACCGAAGCGAAGGTGGGAAGATTGCATTAAATCCGATCTGAAGGGACTGGGTTTGGACGGCGAACGGTGGAGGGAGGTGTGTAACAAGCGATTGGTGGTGTCGGCATCGAACCTTCGGGTTCGCTAAGCCTTATTATTATTATTATTATTCGGTAACTTGGTTTCTACATGTAACTCTAATCCTGATGAGTGATCAGAACAATAATTTTTCTCTCAAACCTTCCGGTACTTCTTTCTAGGATGCTGGTTTGTGTTCAAGTCTCGCAGTCGTGGATCAGAACTAGCTTTATCATAACATTGTATTCTAGTCCGTAGACAGATCCCTTTTTATTAAATTATTAACATGCGTCTGTAACTTCATAAATATCTAATATTTAAACTTCATAAAATTTAAACTTCATAAAATAAACAAATATTTTATTTACAAAAATTTTTTGTTTTCAATCTGTAGATCGCCAAACTTTGTTTATTTAATTAGGTACTTAAAACTCGTAAATGCCCATATGCTTTCCACTTGAATCGTAAGATAATTTGAGCACAAACACGAGAGAAAAAAGGTGGCCTTAAAAAATATTGAGCCGTTTGGCGTTACCTACTCCCCTGAGACGTCTAAATAATGAATTATTGTAGGTCAAACGGCCCAAATGAGATGAAGCTATTCAAAGTTTCAAGTAGATATTAATAATTTGATGAAAAGGGACTGTACCACGGTCTATTTTCTTTAATTTGAGATCTATAGAGATTTTTCGGGATTTCAATGTCTTTGAATCAGAGAAGCAAGTTCTTTTTGTGCTTGTCATACGCTGGTCTATCTCTGATCGATGGTCATTCATTGAGATAATTTTGGAGCCGAGTTATTTGAATTTTTCTACCCAGGTTCATCATTTGTTAAGCTGGAATTCTTGGCAATCTTATATATTCTAATAAATATTTCATAAAAATATGTATTTTATCTGATTCCAGAAAATCTTTATCAATTAAAATGAAGCTTTAAAATATGAAAATATAGAAATCAATCACAGCATTTGTAAATATATGTAAAAAAAAACTGAAGTAAACATGGAACATTAATTTAGACGTATATGTTTTGGTCCGTTGAGGGTATGTCGGTAAAGTGATACTTTATTGTAATTGGCAATATTCGATATCAGAGAGTTTTCAGAAGATCAGGTTTAGTCAAAATATGATTTAGTTTGTGTATAAACGAATTGAAGTGTAACAGGAAGATTTAGTTCGTCATGCATGTTTTTTTTTCGTAGCGTGGATGCATGTAGATAATTCTCATACATAAATGTTCAACTCTGAAATTGTTTTGTAATTAATTTTTCAAGTCGAACTCTACACGAGTGAGGCTTAACAGATCAAGAGGACTGAACTTGTATATGTTAAAATAAGTAAACATTTTTCTATCTTTATTTTTATTTATGTTGATGTGTTCCGTTAATACTATTGATCTATTGGTAGTCAATGTTTGGCAATTTACTGTTTTAGAGCAGAAAATGTAATCACGGTTTATTTAAATATTATGGAATTGTACTTTATGGATATTTACTTTTAAAATACTCTATATATTATGGATGTTTACACTTGTTTATTGTTTACTTCAGTTTGTAATTTATTGAGCAACCTTTAATTAATTATTTAATCTTACCCTTCCTCAAGGTAGTATCCTTGGTAATATCCTTTACACATTTTATACAGCTGACCTCTCAACCCATCCTGACACTGTCATCACCTCGTATGCTGATGACGCATGAATCATATCTGTTAATAATCATTAACTCTCCAATCACATATCAAAAACATTGAAGAATGATAAATTCCAATAAATCCCATCAAATTACCTTTACCCTGCCTCGCAAACCTATGGGCTCCTGTCCTACAGTATCCTTTAACAATGCTCCAATTGCCCCAGTTGAACAAATCCGTTACCTAGATCGATAAACGACTCACATGGAATTCTCAGACAAGACTTAAACGACAAGAAATCGCTCGACGTTTCCGACTACTCCAGCACTTACTAGACAACCGCTATAAGTTTTCAATAAATTACAAACGACTCATCTATATGAAATAATAAGGCCTATTTGGATTTACGGAATTTAGTTGGGGCCTCCACTAAACCATTTAATTCCTCTCATATCCAATCCTTACAATCCAAAATCCTCCGTAAAATCCTCAATGGTTCTTACTTTGTCACAAATAAAATAATCCATAATGACCTTAATGTTCCATATGTTTCATCCTTCCATAACAAACTTCAGAATCCTCTCATTTCAAACCTTGCTTCCTCCTCGATCTCTGATAACGCTCCGAGGCGTCTGAAAAGAAAGTGGTCTCGTGATCTTATTGTGTAAATTTATTATTTGAGTGCTACCAGTGGGTAATTTCTCAACAAGCGATTTCATGTTATTATATTCCTGAGTGCACATTTACTAGATGCATTATTTATTTATTTTTTAATTTTGTTATACAGTTGTAAATATCAATGAATAAAAAACAATTAATAAAAAAATATCTTACCTTGATGTAGAGCTGATGTTCCGTGCTGCTGATAATATGTTCCAGTCTGGTTATATTGGCCATAAGACTGAAGAATCGAATCTCCATAATCAAATAGAGGGTAATCAGCCAAAAGTACTCCCGCATGAAGAAGTGTTGCAGTTTGGTCATCTACCAAACGTTTACTTTTTCTATCGGACGATGAGCTGTTTTTACCTGTCTTTTTTCTAGTATCTAAATTATTACTAGGCGTTGTGTTGATGACACCTGCAATAACTGCCAGTGGGCAGAACGCCCAGAAAAGGAAGATTGCCTGAAAAAAAAATTAAACGTTGTTAATCTATATGCCTTAGAAATTAAGAAGTTTTTTAGCAGTTACAACTAGAAAAAATATTACTCATGATGGTTAGTTAAATAATTTAAATTTTTTACAATGTTATGCTACATTTTTTAGTAGATGAAATTTTTCATAGCCATATTGCATCTGTTATCTAGGATTGATTTTTTTTCCCAATCCTATTTAGTTATTACAATCCTCTTAACCTTCATTTATATATTTTTACA